>RAQS01000206.1:0-33636 GCA_003698115.1 Aspergillus sp. HF37 | reverse complement strand
AGGGTGAAGGGGGAAGCGGTTGCGCCGACGGGGACGGTGAAGGGGATCGGGGCCTTGGGGTCGAGGGTGAAGGCGTACATCCATTTCTGGGGGGTGGTTTTGGAGTAGGAGGCGACGTTGATGAAGCGGGTGACTGGTTTGGCGTCGGGCTCATCTTCCGTCGGCATGTGAAAGAAGGGCTCGCGCTCCCAGAAGAAGTCGCCCGACGAGACGTGGTAGCGCGGTTTGAGGGTCGCCGTGAGGTCGGCCAGACACTGCACTTCCTCCGGCGGCGTGCTGTCCTCCGGGGTAGACACCTTGGAGCCGGTGCGGATGCCGCGCGGCCATTGGTTGGTGATCAGGATGTCTGCGCTGTGCGCGCCGTAGAGGGCTCTAGCATCGGGCTCGGCGTAGGTCGGATTGTACTTGTTCGTCTTGTTGCCATCGGTGTCCAGCTTCCCGCCCAGCGTGACGAGGCGAATACCCTCGGAGGTCTTGAGGGTTCCGCGCTTCCCCAGGAAGTAGAGATTCGGACAGACCTCGTCGTCTGCTTCGATCTTGTCCACGACTCTCGCGGGGAGCGGGCGATCGCCCAGAGTGAAGTACGTCGGGATGGGGACGTTGATGCTCCCGTGGAAAAGGCCCGAGATCTCCTCGAGCTCATGCTCGGCGGTGCAGTCGCCGAAAACATCCCCGACAATGACTGCAAAGGAGAAGTTCTGCTTAGCGTGCAGTTTGGCGAGCTTGGTGAACACGTCGCGGAGCTCGCAGTTGACGTTTCCAATTACTATTCTGGGGATGTCAGTGCTGACCAAGCTGGAATTCGCGGGACTCACATTTTGGACGACATGGTGAGCAATACTAGGGAGTCTGGATTAACATAGCAACCCAGGCTAGCGACAAGAGAGGACAGCACTCGTCGTCAGCGATGATGATGATGCTCTCCAAATGTTTACGGAAGTTTCAGTCGGAGCTGCGATAAGATAAGATCACGTGTTAGGATTTGCCAAGCCACAAACTAAAAAATTGCTAGAATATGCAGAAGTCACTGCATACTACTACGGGCAATCTACAAGACGACATATTCCGGCAAAAAAAAAAAAGAAAAAATTAGAGAAGCAAAAAGGAATAGCACGTATCAGCTTCATCTGATGACCTCCGGGTTATGAGACCGGCGCTCTTCCCCTGAGCTAACGTGCTTGTATGAACCGAAATATACCCGGTGCTGCCCTAAGACTTCAATCCCGACTTTTCCGTCTGCTAAACCGCTAAAAACGCATCAACAAGCTCCTGCTGCGGATCAGCTGCTGTACCGAACCCTAGGTTCCCTGCCTCCTCCCCAATGGAGCCATCCGAGCCCGTGTGCTGGTACAAGTCGCCGTCCCCGACAAACGGCAAAACGTCGGACGCTCCGACGTCGAACTCGAGAAGGTCAAGACTCATCAGGGGCTCCATGTCTGTACCGGAACATTGCTCATGGCCCGACCCGGGGATGCTTATCGGCGACATGCTTTCCTCGGAGTCTGCGTGGTCATGATTTTTTGCGAACCGGGATTGTCGTGGGGGTCCTCGTGATTTTAGATTCGGATCTCGGCCGTTCAGCAAGCCTTCCAGGTTCATGTCGAAGCGTGGTATCTGTGTTGTTTTTCTCTTCGTTGGTACCTGCTTTGTATCCTCGCCATCATGCAGTTGTGTCTCCCGCCCCGAGAAACTGCTACACCCAGCATCCGCGGTCCGTGATCGCGGAGAACAGGGCCTGTTGGCATGAGAACTGAACTCGGCTGTCGACAGACACATCTGCATTGTTGCCGCACCCATCTGCTCAAGGGTATCTCGACATGATCCGGCATGTGGGTATCTGTCGGCCATGTCGGCTAGAATAGTAGTTCCGGCGAGGAGAGTATAATCAATCTCGTTGAGCATCTACAACAGGGTTAGCAGGTTGGTCGTCGGGCATGCAAGATCCGTACCAGCTGGCTTCGAATCAGCGGCGAGTGCCAGATTGTAAACAAGAACGAGCTACCTGTTGCAAAGTCAGAATAAGCCGCGCGATGCAAAAGAATAGTGCATACCAGCGAGGAATATACTATGCGCCGCCAGGTACGTGTAGTTCACCAAGCGGACATGGTGCAAAAGGCGATACAACTGGAGCACTTTCCCGCTCGCTTCGGCCACTTTCAGGTAAATAGAGTCCTCCAGCTGAGATTCATCGGCCGAGCATCGGGCTGGATCTGTAACTGGCATCATTTCGTCGAGCCTTGCTGGGACCCCTATGTTTTGGCGATAGAGTAGATTGATAGTTTGCCAGTAGTCGAGCTCCAAAAGGACGACTGGGAAACAGACGCCTGCTCGCTGTTCGGGAATGCCGCGTTTCCATTCATCCAGGCGACGGTTCACATCCCCCCTCCACGAATGGAAGGATTCGAATGAACGGAAAGACGGCAACGCGTTGACGCATGCGTTACTCTTGTTGGAGGCTTTGGCACGGGCACGTTGATATTGGAGGACTTCGTGGATCTCGGATTGAAGCTGCCGGAGTTTGAAGTAGTGGTGGGTGATATGCTTCGACCGCTGTTCGCCTCTGGGAATGTGCTCTTCCAGCATCGACGGGAATTCAGTCGTAACAACTTGATCAGAGATGCTAAACGGACGCCCAATGTATGGTGCAATCACCCGATCAAGGCTGTACGCACACCACCATAAGCGCCGGCGTAGATCTCGCACCCTATCCTGATGTGTTGTCAATTCTTGATTGCGACTGTCCTCGGTAGAACCAGCGTCTG
This sequence comes from Aspergillus sp. HF37, assembly GCA_003698115.1. NCBI lineage: Eukaryota > Fungi > Ascomycota > Eurotiomycetes > Eurotiales > Aspergillaceae > Aspergillus > Aspergillus sp. HF37. The sequence goes on along the minus strand of RAQS01000206.1, from coordinate 30,874 downwards.
ACTCGTCTTCGCAGTAAAGATCTATATTCACGGCAGTTCGCACTGCCACCTCTATTAAATGCGCAGGACCTGGAGCCACCGGCTGGAGAAGGGCAAAGTGGGCTAGCAGAATGACAGCCTGAAGTTCTTGCAGTTTGCAGAACTGGTTGTCGCATGATTCGAGGGATAATCCCAGGCACTTGATCGCTGAAGCATGGTAGTCCAGTGGCTGACATTGACGGCTTGACACTCTGCGTCTTTTTACCGAACGCGCGGACAATTCGCTGCCTGTCGAAGCTCTGTCATCAAAGGTGATGCCAGCCCCTATTGCAAAGACAATATGGAGAAAATAGAAGGTGCGTGGCGAGCGGTCGTCTCCAGAGTACGTGCAATAAAACAGCTCCATGAACTCGCCTCTGGACAACGCTGGCATCTGCGGGTTGGCGTACTCGAAATAGCAATCGACTAGCTTTTCAGCCACTATGCGGTCAGGAAGCCGGGGCAGTCTGCATCAGGTTTTCCGGCTTGGGGCGCAGAGAGTGATTCTCGGATCGTATGGCCGCTGCCACTGTCCGTCGCAGCATGCAACAGGCTCTCTTTGGATCGAATTCCGCGCTTCTGCACCTTTTCTGACAGCCCTTCAAGATCCAAACCGTCCCTGCCATCAAATTCCGGATGTATCTCTGGCGTAGCTATCCCATGCCTCTCATGCTGGCCATCATCCACCGCATTCCCCAGCGCACGCTCGTAGTCAGGTCCATGCGAAGGCGAGCTATCCGGTCCAGGCTCCACCGCAAACTCATCAAAAGCAGCCCCAGCCTTGAATCTAATCCTGTGCCCGATCAACACCCCCACGAGGTAGTCGACGCGGGCCTCCAGGAAAAACACATAGCTGCGCGGGATCTCCTTCTTTTTCGCCGCGTCGTAGCCAACGCAGCGCGCGCCCGCTCTCTCGCACGCCTGACACCGCGGAAGGCGCTGATCGCACCGAGTCTTGCGCAGTCGGCATCGGTTGCACGAGGAGACGTTGCGGAAGGAGGACGGCTGGATCACGTCGGGAAGGTGGTCTGCGGCGAGCGTTGGCGAGTCGGACTGGTTGCGATGTCGCACGGCTGCCGTGTTGGGCGGACAGTAGTCAAGTTTACGTTTCGGGGCTGGCGAGACGCATCCCGGGAGGAGTTTGTGCATTGCGAACGGTGTTTTGATTCTCTATCAGGATCGATGTAACCGAGACACCACCGAATGCTACTCACAGCGCCGGCTGAATCCACGGCCATCCCCGATTTTAAAACAGCATCGGAGTCGCCGGCTCATTGCCGATGGCGGGAATCACAGCCGAGTTCCCGTGCTGGTACGTTAGTAGTTTCCCAAGTCACTGCGGTACGGGGCCGTGAGACGAGTGGGTAATCGGCCGAATATCGATGTCTTGACGACAGCATTCTGAGTGGACTGCGGGGGTCAGTTGGGCAGGGAGAGCGAGGTGCTGAGCCAGTCGAGTGGAGGTGAAGGTAGAGATATGCGACAGGGGGTATGTGTTACTCGATAGAATTTACTCGATTGAAATACCTTAAGAGCGGCCTGGCTTCCCGCGGCAAAGATAGCGCAGCATAAAATGAGGGGAAGCAGGCCGGAAAGTCAGAAACGAGGAGCAAAGGAGAGGAAGATGGGGGATTGCCGTGGAGATGGCTAGAGAGAGCATCATACCTTCCTATTCGGGCAGAGATGGTCACGCGGAATTAGGGCTCCGCGCTCATGTGGCTGCCTAGCATCCGATGCAACATGGCAGCAACTACGAGAGTGGGCTACGTACATTCACTTGGAGAGTAGAGAGTCATGGAGTATGTGGAATAAGAGTTCCAAGTTTATGATGCTCCATACGCCCTCTGGCAACACGACAACCTAACCGATTTAGGCAATATCCTCGACCAACCACCCAGTCCATGCCGGTGCTCTAGACATCTTGCTTTCTCTCCTCAATCTCCTGGACCTCAGCCATTTCCTTCCCTTCTGCGACAGACATATGCGCTCCCTCGAACTTAACCTCATTCCATGTATCACTCGTCTCCGGAACCGGGAAGTAATGCGCCAATATCCAGTATACCACTCCAGACACAATGGACCCAGAGAAATAGTTGATGTAGTAGATATACTGGGCACCCATCGGCACTTGTTCACCGACTGCGCCCACAAATCCCGGCATGTTGATCAGAAGCCCGCAGAAATACGCAACGTATCCCTTCCACGCCACGCCGAAGAAGCCGTAGTACGGGCCGTCGTGTTGCGCGCTGTACAGCTCCCGGAGATTGTAGTAGCCCTTGCGCACTACGTAGTAGTCGCTGATCATCACGCCGGCAATTGCGGACAGGAAGACGGAGTAGGACGAAAGATAGAGCGTAAATTTGCTCGACGAGGCGACGAGATGCCACTGGGAAGTTGATTAGCTGCCCCATCTTGCAGGAACTGAAGTCGCGCATAAACTGGCATACCGGACACATGGCAAGGCCGATTCCGGCACAGATATATCCACCCCGCCTGATGGTGCAAAACCGCGGCAGTAAAGCTGTGAGGTTTGTCCCTGCTGAAACCGAGTTGGCTGCAATATTGGTGCCCAGCTGCGCTAACGCAAAGCCAGATGCAATGACAAAGACGCCGAAGCGCTCCGCAGAGCTGGCTCCTTCCAAGAACAGGCCCAAAAGGGTAAGGGGATTCCACACCTCATGGCCGAAGATGACACTCGAAGAGGAGGTGACAATGATACCGATGAAAGACGTAATAGCGAAGCTAAGGGGGATTGTAACCAGCTGTGACCACACTGCATCCTTGGGCTTGCGCGCGTATCTCGCAAAGTCCGGATTGTTGATGATTAAAGCCGCGAAATTCGCAATGCAGTTCATAATGCTCTTAACGATAGCCCACGCCAACTCACTTCCGTGGGCACTGGCAGGCCGGTGGATCATAGGACCCAGCCCATTAGCACGAGCAATGGCCCAGGCAAAGAAGGCAATCCCACACGCTGGGGAGAAATATGCCTTGGCGGTGAAAAGGTGCCGGATCTTGTAGATGGGAAACCATAGCGCGGGAAGCGAACCCAGCCAGAAAAGGAAGAAGTTGACGAATTGTGCCGTGGTAACGCCTGAACTGGCAGGGATACCATTCGGTATGTTGGCATAGCTTGTCCATATGGACCTGATCATCAAACCAACACATTCACCTAGTAGGAATCAAAATTGGAAGCTGTTTAGCATTTCTAGTATCTTAGTGACTCACCACCAAGATATGACTGTTTAGCCAAGGTCAGAGGATAGCTTCGGCAGGTTGCTTGAGAATACCTACCTGAACACCATACCAAATTACGGCCATAGCAGCCCGATTCACGATGGGCCAAAACGACCCCCAAGTCCCAAAGGACGCTCGATTGGCGACCGCGAAGGGGATGTGGTATATGGTCGCAATGCGGCCCATGGCAAGCACAAAGAGGGCCGAAAAGGTATAGCCAACCCAGACACAGATCCAGGATTGCCACCAGGACAGGCCGTCAACAATCATTGCAGAGGAAATCATCCACGTGTTCTAGAAACATCCCTATGGTTAGAGACCCCATACAGAAATGCACTAGAGAGCCCATAGCAACTCACGATATTGAAAGAATCTGCAATCCAAAAAGCGACGAAGTTGGACCATTTCCATTGGCGACGGTCTGGCTCAACTGGAAGTTCCGACCAAGTGACTTCGCATCAGCATTGCTCGGACAAGATCGATGTAGAACGATGACCGTCCAAAGGGCAAGTAACGGGGGGCATTTCATGACGGAATACCGGCGCAGTGCATCCAACGGCCAGATAAAAACAGTCAATGTAAAAAGGTTCTCACCTGGCTGCAGATCGGTGTTTGTCAACATCAATTCTGCAGTCGTCAAGCCGGGCTCCGTCGGCGTCTGCGCTTTCTTGACCAGCTTCTTGAAGAGGCCCATGGCGATGTTTTCCAACTGTCCAAAAACTTGGAGAGCGAGGTCTGGAAAATATAAGAGAACCGTGTATAATTAGATAGCAGGAGTTAAACCATGCTCCGCTCAGCTTTCGACCTTCCATCAAGCGGGTCTTATCCTCCACAACCTGGAGAGAAGATCATACAACCTCGCACACCCTAGGAAAACGAAGGGTATGATTGCCGCGGAAAGTGAACTGATGGCATTTCGGTCAAAGTTACGCCCCCGCATCATGTTAGTCTGGCCCGGGGCTTTGGACTAATCATGACATTGTGTTGAGGCGAGAATATCCCGACTATCCATCGATTGCTGTCTCCAGGAGCCCATCTCACGGATCCCGCTTTGACCAATCCAGCATCTGGCTGGGTACTCTAAAGGACAGAGCTTCTGGGAGCATCATCTCCGGCTCCTCGATGTGTGCTGTGTAAGGAAGACCGGGGTTGCTGCCTAGAGTAGTATCTCCGGAAACTCAATTGCGGATACATATCTGCGCCTGAAATGCGGAGAAGAGCGGAGTTGGAGGTTCCAGACTCAGGCCTGCGGAGACTGGACTGCGGGCTGTTTCAGCGGTGGCAGCAGAGGCGAATCGACAGTCTCGACGAGGGAATGGTGCTGGACAGTCTTCGGAATCTAGGGAGTAGATCGACGACAGCTTCACGTGACCAGTCCCGATCGAGTTAGCGCATTCCAACGCTAATCTCCGCCTTATCAACTTTTTTTTCCTGACATCCCAAAAATCAACTCCCCCCCCATTCTCGGAACGGCGCTGCTCCTCCGAATTGCTGCCTGTCCCCAAAATGGTGGCGGCGTCGTCAGCCCCGCGGACTAAGTCCGTGAAGCGCTTGAAGAAAGGAACAGAAACGACAAAGTCGCATCGATTCGAGCCGTTTTCGCAGCGCGTCGCAAAGCTGAAGATCGATCCGATTCATCGCGTGCGCCGGCCGAGCTTTGGAGAAGATGGCGACGACACATCGTCATATTTTAGATCCGCCTTCGATCACTGGGCCGAGTTGAATTTGTCGGAGAATTTCGCCCAGTTTTCTCGCCAGGTGGGCCCGCGGTCTGAGAGTCTCGCGCAGATTTTATACCACGAGGAGAAGATAATGGGCTTGCTGGTGGAATTCATTGGAAAGAGGGACCAAAATTCGATGGAACCACTTCTGAGTCTCCTGGCCCAGTTCGCTAGGGATCTGGGAGCGAAGTTCGAGAAGCATTTCGCCGCCGCGGTGACTCTGGTGGCATCCGTTGCTGCTACTCATCCCGACGTTGAAGTAGTCGAGTGGAGCTTTTCGTGTCTAGCATGGATTTTCAAGTTCCTTTCTCGTCTTCTCGTTCCGGACCTGAGGCAGCTACTAGGGATCATGACTCCCTATCTCGGAAAAGAGCGACAGAAACCCTTCGTGGCTCGGTTTGCCGCCGAGTCAATGTCATTCCTTATCCGAAAAGCTGGTCTCATCTATTATAGGAATAAGGCCCCTCTCGAACGAGCCGTGTCATTCTTGCTCAGCGACCTGGCGGCCACGGCGGCGGATTCAAAGAAGGTGGACACATACAAAGACGGGTTAATGGTCATGTTCTCTGACTCCATAAAAGGTGTCAAGAATGGGCTTCACTCGAATGGGATTGATATACTCAACTGCATCTTGGAGAATGTTCCTGTGGATGATGAGCTGCAGAGCGCTTTGGCTACCGAAGTCACAAGCGGGGTGTTAGTCAATCTTGTCCATCATACGACCGCCGACACTTTTGAGCCTGTCCTGGGCGCAGTAACCTCTTATATCGAATCGCATTGCGAGGGGGCCGGGAAGCACCATGCGGATCTCTGTTGTCAGTTGATCTTCCTATGCGTCTCTACCCGCAAAGGAACTCGGGTGAAGAATTGGAAACCTGTTCATCATACTCTGCTACTCCTGCTCCAAAAAGCATCAACATCGCTTCAAATATCTGGAAGTAGCTTGCCACGGGTTCTGACTACGGCGGCATATGCACTTCAAATGTCGCCAATGGACGAGATGCTGCCGTTCATGCGTCCCCTTATGGAGGCCGTTACGTCTGATCCGCTTCTGACGTACTTTTTGTCCTTTTGCACCACATTTTCCGAATGGGGCTCAGAACGCTTCCATAGCGTTGTTCATCCTCATTTTCAAAGGTAAGCAGATACCCCGGCTTCATATGCGCATGCTAAACGTTTAAACCAGATTCATTAATACCTCCTGGTCTGAGAACGAATATCAGCTGTGTCTGTCCTTGATGCGGTTGAATCAGACCGGTTGCGTGACGTCTGAAGCTGCTCGCCCAGGCTACATCACTTGTCCAACTTCCTGGAAGTCTCATATGAAAAACACTCTCAGCAAACCTGTTCCAAGTGACTCGGAAGTGGCCCTTCTAAATGCATACTCAAAACTCCCGGAAGTCATATCATTGTCTATCGACCCTTCTCTCGTCCCTGACATGATCAGCGCTTTTCATGACCGATTACTGCACACTCTCGAATCCGACAACTCTGATCCGTCAATCACCGCCAAGTTTTTACTCGGCCATGGATTTAAGACTTACGTCGAGCTCGCCAGGCAGTATGGAGATATCGACAATGGTCTCTGGCAACCAGTGAGCAAGGTCGCTGTGAAATATTCCCGTCTTCACTCTTTCCTGGAGGCAACTTTGGCCTACGTATCCACATGCCCCGAAAGTGTTGACTTCAATGATCCAGCGCTGGACAACTTCGCTCTCTCCTTGATCGCCAATCTCGCCGGCCCGTCGCACTCTTTGAGATTGCTTTCCTTGAAGATTCTACGGGAACTTGTCATTCAAGCTTCCGAGGATCCTTCTCCTATATCCTTGGCCATAGAGATCGAAGAAAGTCCTTTGACTCTACAAACATCCAGAGTCCTTTCGATGCAAATGCGCAGACTTTCCATGCTTTACCCACATGTTGTGTCACGCAGATGGATGGCCGCATTGATTCCAAATTTCTGCTTTGGCCTATTCTCCAAAAAGTTGGCACCGCTGTGGGATGACTCTGCGGCGGCGTTGAGATCAATTAGCGAACACCCAGATGGAGAGAAATTGGTCTCAGATATAGCCACACAGTGGATGGAAAAGAGAAGTTCCGACATTCCCAGCGAAGATGAGCTTGATGACGATGATGATTCTTATGCGTCTGGAGATTTCCAGTGCTTCAACGCAGCCAAAATCGAGAATATCCTCTCGGCAAACTTCCAAAGCCCCGAACAGCCCAGCATGGTACTTCTGCGAACCCTTGAGCAGGATCATAGGTTCTTAGAAGCCGTTCCCAGCTTCCCTCGAACTCATGCCCTGCGGGTTCTTAATGCGGTTCCAAACATTGCGGAGAAACGATCACGTCAGATTGTACCCTTTTTTCTGTCGTGGGCGTTGCGCGCGGAGGAAGATGGACCTGCGTCGGGGGTACAGTCGTCAAGTGAGGATCAGTACATACCTTGGGGCTTTAAAGACCGGTTATCGTTCTTGGCCTTGTTTGGGCAATTTATCAATCCAAAGGTCTTGTACCAGGCGTCAGATGTGCACAATGCGCTCCTTGGGCTGCTGTGCCATGGAAACTCCGAGATCCAGAGATCCGCCCTGAAAGCGCTTTTTACCTGGAAGTCACCTAATATCCTACCGTACCAGGAGAACCTCCTGAATATCCTGGACGAAGCGAGATTCCGGGATGAACTCTCTGTTTTCGTGAACGTCGGAAGGGAGGACAGTCTTATACAAGAACCACATCGAGGCGAGCTTCTCCCCGTCCTTCTCCGGATTCTGTATGGTCGGATGATTTCCAAGGCAGGCGCAAGTTCTGGACAAGCCGGGCAAGCTGCACGGAGGAAGACAATCCTAAGAACTTTGTCACACTTGCCAGAGCATGATTTCGAAACTTTCCTGCAAATATCGTTTGGGCCTCTGGGAGAAGCCCGCATCGTCAAGGATGGTCGAGTGAACGAACAGGTTTTTGAGCGAGAGTTGGCAAGCCCGAGGAGGCAGATGGGTTTGCTGAAGATGATCGAAAGCGTGTTTGAAGCACTTCGAAGTCATATGGCGCCATATGCGGAGAGGTCCATGGATGTCATTCTCTACTGTCTTGTTCGAGCATGCCGAGAGCTCCAGATGCAGCCGACAGATTCAACGGATGCTGAAGGAGGACGAACGACAACGGTATTGCGTAACATTCGGCAGACGTGCATTCGGTGTCTCGACCTTGTCTTCTCGATCTCGCTGGATCGGGACTGGACGCCCTATATCCGCGTTATCTATGACGAGGTAATAAGCCATAGGCTGCAAAACTTCGCCGTTGAAACTGCCCAGGGAATATCTGGATTCCTACGACTTTTCCACACATGGGCGACGTCACCCAGGTCGGCTTTCTACCTGGTCCAATGCAATGATGCCGTCCTGTCGAAAACCGTTGACATTCTTGGAGTAGACTCAGCACGCGAAGAAGTCAAAATCTTTGTTATGGATGAGATATTGGTGCCTCTGATTGAGTTGTCTTCTGGGAAGATGCTTCAAGAGCAGGAAGAAATGGGCGATTTCTCTGCCAATGAAGTCCGTTCGGAGGTACTGTCACCATACATTGAGCACACACTTTTGCATCTTGGTCGCCTTCTGAAGCGAGGGCCTTCGCGACCACTCCTTATCTCAGGTGTTCATACTTTGTCTCTTCTTGCCCCCTGTGTCGAGTCTTCCCAAGAGACGTCGAGTCTTATCAGCATAACGACCTATCTTCTTCGTCAGCCTCCTGACCGAGTTTCCCCAAGGACGAAATCCGGCCTGCTGCGCATTCTGGAACACTTTCTGCCTCTATATGACTTGCAGGAAGATCCCAAGCTTTCACAACAGGTGTTTGAAGCGACCTCGTCGATGTTTGACTATTTCAAAGATGATGAAAACAGGGAGGTCTTGTCAAGAGTCTTTACTGCTTTTGCCGAACGCGACCCTGAGCTACACGAAGTCGCTGCTCTGTGCACCGATCTGAATGCGATATCGAGGAAGAAGCTTGAGGTGGATTATGAACGGCGGCTGCAGGCTTTCCGGCAAATAAACGAAAGCCTCTGGGAAAAGCTGAACGCAAAGCAGTGGCGGCCCCTGCTTTTCAACATGCTTTATCACGTTAAGGATGATGAAGAACTTGCCATCAGGTCGAGCGCCTCGTTTGGATTGAGACGATTCATCGAGCGGGCTGTGCTTTCCGGGACAGGCGAGTTTGGCCCACTGGTGGATGATGTCTTGTTCCGTTCATTGCAGTACGGAATTCGCCAAAAGTCCGAGATCATTCGATCGGAGTTTGTATCTGCTCTTGGATACTTCGTGAAATCGAATCCAAACCATCCGGCCGTTCATGATATGCATGTGCTTCTTGTCGGTGATGATGAAGAAGCCTCGTTCTTCAACAATGTGCTGCATATACAACAGCACCGTCGCCTTCGGGCCCTGCGTCGACTCGCTGCTGAAGCGGCAGGAGGGAAGCTTCAGCCGTCGAATATTAGCACAATATTCATTCCTCTTAACGAGCAGTTCGTCTTCGACCAGGAGGCTGACGAGAGTGCGCATAATCTGACCGCAGAGGCAGTGGCCACGATCGGGGCACTCGCAGAATGGCTCGATTGGAATCAATTCAGAGCCAGTTTCCGGCGGTATCGCGGATACATGCAAAGCAAACCCGACATGGAGAAGAATGTCCTTCGGCTTTTGGGCAGAATGTCGGATGCTCTTACCAGCGCGATGAACCAGATAAGCGTGACGGAGGACAAAACTGAAGATGCGATGGATGTCGAATCATCCGTGCCTTCGAAATCCGCCCTTGCTCAAACCATCCCGTCCACAGCCAAGGTCACGTCGGAGCTGACAGCACAGTTTATACCTTTCTTGACGGATTTCATCCATCACAAGGAGGAATCAGAGATGAGCTTGCGCCTGCCGGCTGCCGTTACAACGATCAAACTTCTCAAGCTTTTGCCCGAACAGGACATGGCGTTCCGCCTGCCGCCAGTCCTTTTGGACGTATGCAGCATTCTCAAAAGCCGAGCGCAAGACTCCCGCGACGTTGCTCGGAAGACACTAAATGATATTGCTTTGCTGCTGGGTCCAGTCTACTTCGGCTACATACTCAAAGAGCTTCGGAATACTCTCGTACGAGGGTACCAGCTCCATGTCCTCTCCTTCACGGTCCACTCGATGCTTGTGGCGACGACCGATGATTTCAAGCAGGGCGATCTGGACTATTGTCTAGCGGAACTGGCGTCTGTTGTGATGGACGACACTTTCGGCACCGTCGGTCAAGAGAAAGAAGCCGAGGAGTATGTTAGCAAGATGAGGGAGGTCAAGAGCAGCAAGAGTTTCGACTCCATGGAACTTCTGGCCAAGAACTCCACGGTCCGAAACCTGGCGAGACTAGTCCGGCCTATGCAAGGCCTCTTACGGGAGAAGCTCAACTCGAATATCGCCAGGAAGGTTGACGAGCTTCTGAGGCGCATAGGCGTCGGCCTGTTGAGAAACCCAGCCGCCGAGAGCCGTGATCTCCTGGTATTCTGCTACGAGGTCATAAAGGAGTCGTACGAAGAGCCCGTCCAGACTGAGGGTCGTGCTCCCGAGTCTGCCTCGGAGAAGTTCTTCTTGGTGAACCTTGAAGGGCCGAAACGGGGCAACAAGCGAGGGTCTACTTCTTCCCACGTGTACAAGTTGACTCGCTTCGCGCTGGATGTGCTGCGCTCCGTTCTCAACAAGTATGACTCTCTATTGACTGCAGGCAATCTTGCTGGGTTCATACCCATTATCGGCGATGCGTTAGTACAGGCGCAGGAGGAAGTCAAGGTGTCTGCCCTTCGTTTGCTGTCGACCATTATCAAGCTCCCTCTGGCTGAGATCGACAACAACTCTCATGTATACTTCACCGAGGCTGTGAAAATGGTCAAGGAGGCACCGAGCACGAATACCGAAGCGGCACAGGCAGCCCTGAAGTTGATTGCAACCACGCTGCGGGAGCGAAAGAGCACGAAACTCAGGGACGGGCACCTTGCATACCTGCTCCAGCGGCTGACTTCCGACATTGAAGAGCCAGATCGCCAGGGAGTAACCTTCAACTTCATCCGGGCAGTCATGTCTAGAAAGTTTGTGGTGCCGGAGATGTACGAGCTGGTGGACAATATTGCGACTATGATGGTTACGAACCAGGCCCGGTCGGCACGAGATCTCGCACGCGGAGTGTATATCCACTTTCTGATCGAGTATCCGCAAGCGAAGAGCCGGTGGACGAAACAGCTCGGCTTCCTGGCCAAGAATCTCGAGTACAAGCATGCAGACGGACGCCAGTCAGTAATGGAAGCTGTGCATACGATTCTGTCGAAAACCGGTCCGGAGCTGGCTCAAGACATTGTCGGCACGTTCTTCTTGCCAGTAGTCATCGTCATGGCGAATGACGACGCACCGGAATGCAGAGAAATGGCAGGCGCTTTGCTTGGAGAGCTTTACAGCAGAGCAGATAAAGAGCAGTTGAAAACGATCCTCGCACCTGTGCGATCCTGGCTCGAGCAAGAGGACAACCAAATGTTGTGCAGCACGGGATTGCAGGCGATGAGAATCTACTTCGAGGTGGAGGAAACAGAGAAGGGAAGAGAAGCGCGCTTCATCACCGAAATTCTGCCGAGCGTCATCTGGCCTATTCTCAAGGATGATCTCCACGAGACTTGGGAAACACTGTACTTCGCTCTCCAGCTTCTCACCAAGCTCTGCAAGGCTGTTCCTGCCGTGGCCATGAACAAAGACTGCGCTGCGATCTGGAACGGTGTCCGCGAATGCTTATTCTACCCGCACGCATGGGTCAAGACGTGCGCTACAAATCTCATCGGTACATGGCTTGCGGACCTGGCCAAGTGCAATGCAGAAGGAGGGTACGGCTCGATCCCGCTGTCTGGGACATGGGGGCTGGCGCTCGACCGGGATGCAATGGTGCAGCTACTCCGAGCCAGCGTGCGCTGTCTCCGAACACCAGGAATCAGCGAGGAACTGGCTATGCAAAGCGTGCGCAACACGATCTTCCTTGGGCGGTGCAGCGCGCAGAACGGGCTCGAGCTCTCTGCCGGCGCAAAGGACACGGAATCTGGCGACAGCGGAGACGACGAAGACGCCGACGAGCAAGTGAACGGGGACACTGACAAAGCGGCCAAGTCTGCGACCCGATACATCTTCAACGAGGTGTCTTCGATCCTGCGCAGGGAAACACTCACCACGCGGGCGGTGTCGCTGATCCCAAAGACGGCGTCGATCGGTCTCCTCGCGGCGCTCTGCCGACACCTTGACACGGACCAGATCATTCCTTCGTTACCAATAATCCTCGTTCCTCTGCAGCATTTGACCGACTCGTCGATTCCCGCGCCGCGCTCGTCGGATGAAGGGTTCCGAAACACGTACAAGGGGCTCGTGTCAAATTGCCACGAGGTCCTGGACCTCATTCAGAGAAAGCTGGGCACCACGGAGTACGTGACCCAGATGGCGCAGGCGCAGGAGACCATCAAGGAGAGGCGCGAGGGCCGACGGGCCAAGAGACGCATTGAGGCGGTTACGGAGCCGGAGAGGCACGGACGGGAGAAGGCGAAGAGGAACGACCGCAAGCGGGAGAAGAGAAGGGAGAAGGGGATGGAGCATCGCGGGAAGAGACGTGGATGGTAGAGTGCGCGATGGTATTGTACTGGTCTGGCGTTTGGGCAAAAATGGGATTACAAAGGGTCATGACATTTATACAAGCACTTATTACTGTACATGTAGAGCAGAGAATCCGCATTATAGTACAAGACACACCAAACGCCTATGCTTGAGTCATTGAGTATCCAGCCGCAAAGTCCGTCAGTCCCAGACGAAAAAGCCACTAAGACAACTTCTTCTGCTCCTGCTCCTGCTCGTCCTTCGCCGTCGCCTCACCCTGTCCACTCTTCCCAGCAGAAGCCTCCGAACCCGCCGACTTAGTCACCGATCCATCCTCCCAAAACTCCATATCCCCCTCCAAATACCCCCTCGTCACCTTCCCGCCAGTCTGGTGCAGGATATCCTCGAGGGTGCTGTTCTGATCGAAGAAGATCTTGAGGTGATCGCTCATGACATGGCGGTTCGCGCATGACGGACACCGAATGACAACCGTGCCGCGGTGGTAGCCGTGCTTGGACATGCGATGCGCAGACCGGTGGCCACACGGCTTGCAGGTGAAGACGATTTGGTAGGCGGGCTCCTGCTCCCGGCGGAGGCGGTTCTGCTCCGCGTTCTGGGCGTCGGTGGTCGCGTCGGATGGACGGTCTGTTAGAGGGCGCTTGTCGATGGAGCCGTCGTCTTCGGATTGCACGGACCTTGTCGTTGTTAGAGGGCGGTTGACGCGGGTTCGCTGGCGGAGGGTATGGTTGAGGTTGTTGGTGTTGCGGTTGTACAGAGAGAGGGAGGAGAGTGGTCGCGATGATGTTCTGGTTGCTGAGAACCGCGGGAGAGCGCGGGAGACCAGGGAGTAGACAGCGGAGGGCGTTGAGAGGCGCATGGTGAGGCAGTCGTGGAGTATGGTGAGGTTGAAGAAGGTGAAGAAGTTGAAGCTGGACAAGTCTAGAAGGCGGAGGAGCGGAGTTAAGGCTGGCCCCGGACTTAGATTCTTCCACTGCTTCTCGTCTCGCCGCGGCCACTCTTGATCAACTCTCCCATCGACCAATTCCCAGTTCTACTAGATCGTTCTCGTGGTGTTCTCGAACTTGCCGCTGGCATCTCAGTCGCCCTGTCGTTATCTGGTCGTAACACCCTCCCGTCGATCGGCCCCGCGAAGAGCCCCGCGAAGAGCCCCGGTGTTGAAGCAGTCCAAAATGGCGATGCGAGCAAGGCAGAAGATTCGTGCTCCTCGGCGGGTGAGTGCTCTGGCTTTATTTGGCTTTCAGTATCCGTTTGGGCGATTGAATGACTGCAGTCGGCTGCGACCCCTGTACCCAACTGACAACAGCTAACACCCACCAGGGCCTAACCGCTACTGGACACGTCGATTTCGAGGAGCTCTGGAGTGTACTGGCATCGTCTTTGCGGGAGATCCACACCAAAAATGCATCCACGCTATCATTCGAGGAGCTTTACCGGAACGCATATAGAATGGTCCTGATGACCCGCGAAGAGGAGCTATACGACCGGGTCAAGCAGCTGGAGCAGGACTGGCTATGCGACGAGGTCCAGAAGCGTGTCACCGCTGCGATCTCCCCAAGCCTGGTGATAGCCCGGGAGCCGACGGATGCGCAGGATCAGTCCAGCGAGCGGCGGGATGCGGGTGAGAGGTTCCTGGCCGTGCTGAAGGAGGCTTGGGAAGATCATCAGCTGTGCATGGGCATGATCACGGATGTGCTTATGTACATGGTATGTCCACCCCGGATCCTGCAGGTGAGTTGAGCTGACATTTGTTAGGACCGTAACCGTAAAGACCACAGGAAACCGTCCATATACGTCGCGGCGATGGCACTATTCCGGGATTTCATCGTGCGGTCGCCAATAGAGAAGGACTCGAAGACAAGTGTGGGCAATGTGCTGGAGTCGACTGTGCTCTTTATGATCCAGCTGGAGAGGGCCGGGCACGTCATAGAGCGGCCGTTGATTCGACATTGCATATACATGCTAGAAGGCCTCTACGAGACGGTAATGGAGGAGGAGTCGTCCAAGCTTTATCTCACTGTGTTTGAGCCGGCGTTTCTCGAGGCAAGCCGGACGTTCTACCGAGGGGAGGGACAGCGACTGCTGGAAATGAACGACGCCGCCACGTTCTGTCGACTCGCATTGAACCGAATAACTGAAGAAAGAGGCGTTGCCATTATACGTTGTCTCCGCTCACAGAACCAAAGATCAAAGACGTTCTGGACGAGGAGTTGATCAGCAGAAATATAACGCAGCTCATTAATCTGGAGGGCACCGGGGTGCGGAATATGATCGATCACCATCGGCTGGATGTCCTTAACAGCGTCTATGACCTAAGCGCGCGAGTGGATAAGAAGAAGGCTGCGTTGACCGATGCGGTTCAAAAGAGGATAAGAGAAATGGGGCAGGAGATCAATGCCTCTTCCATGGCAGCACCACAACCACCGAAGCCCAGCGAGGAGGCTAATGGCGATAAGAAGGCCGCTGACAAGGAGAAACCGATGAACCAGCAAACAGTGTCCGCCATCAAATGGGTGGACGACATTCTAGGGCTCAAGAAGAAATTTGACGACATCTGGGAGAAATCGTTTAGATCCGATCACGGGCTACAGAGTTCGATTACAAGCAGTTTCTCGGACTTTATCAACTCGAACAGCCGCAGCTCAGAATACCTGTCCCTCTTTTTCGACGAGAACTTGCGGAAAGGCATCAAGGGCAAGACGGAGAGCGAGGTGGACTTCCTCCTCGACAACGGCATCACCCTTTTGCGCTATGTCAAGGACAAGGATCTCTTCGAGACATACTACAAGAAGCACCTCTCGCGACGCCTCCTGATGAAGCGCGCGGTCAGCATGGACGCAGAGCGCCAGATGATATCAAAGATGAAAATGGAGGTTGGAAACCAGTTCACGCAGCGCCTCGAGTCCATGTTCAGGGACATGACCATCTCGGAGGACATGACGAGCAACTACAAGAACCATATCCGACGTACAGGCGACCCGGACCAGAAGCGGGTCGAACTCGAGATCAACGTGCTCACCAGCACGATGTGGCCGCTGGAGATCATGTCGAGCAGAGTCGAAGGCGAAGTACAACTCCCCGTCGCTTTCCCGAAAGAGATCGAAACGGTAAAGCAGAGTTTCGAACAATTCTACCTCAGCAAACACAACGGCCGCAAGCTGTCGTGGCAGGCCAACATGGGCACGGCGGATATCCGGGCTGTATTCCCGAAGCCCGATGGCAAGATAGAGCGGCACGAGCTGAACGTGTCGACGTACGGGATGATCATCCTGGTACTGTTCAACGACATCGAGCCCGGCGCGTCGCTGACCTACGAGGAAATCCAAACCCACACCCGCATCCCAGACTACGACCTCATCCGCAATCTGCAGTCGCTGGCAGTAGCTCCGAAGACGCGGGTGCTCAAGAAAGAACCGATGAGCAAGGACGTCAAGCCGACGGACCGGTTTTTGTTCAATGAGGACTTCCACAGCCCGTTTATGAAAGTGCGGATCGGGGTAGTCAGCGGGGGTGCGAACAAGGTCGAGAACCAGGACCAGCGGAAGGAGACGGAGAAGAAGATGAACGATGAACGAGGAGCGAGTATTGAGGCGGCTATTGTTCGCATTATGAAGTATGTCCTGCCGGCCCTTGGTCTGATGGTTTGATAAAGCTAACTAACTATCCAGACAACGCAAACAACTCATCCACTCGCACCTGATGAACGAGGTCCTCTCGCAGCTGGCGTCGCGCTTCGTCCCGGACGTCAACATGGTCAAGAAGCGCATCGAGAGCCTGATTGACCGGGAGTACCTGGAGCGCGTGGCCGAGGAGCCGCCGACGTATGGGTATATTGCGTGAGGCTTGGTCGGGCTATTTGGGTATTTCGCCATTAGAGATGTTTATTACGAAGTCATACGAGCAGGTACTTTGGACCAGGACAGACCTGAGTACGGCAGAAACCGCTAGCAGCTAGCAGAACCCCGAAACGAAGTGAAAACAATTGAATTGAACCTGGAATGCAGCTTTATGTTCATCAACTGCTCTCGACCGAGCTTTTCTGAACCACCAAGTCGGCAATACTAGCAAGAGGCGCGCCGCCCATGATATCAAACACGGCGACGGTGGCGCCGAATTTCGTCCCAATCCAGTTCCGCAGCTCAACCGCCATCAGTGAATCTACCCCATAGGTGGATAGGGGCTTTGCCGGCTCGACATCCTCAGGCGAGATGGACATGGCGCCTGCCAGCTTGATGGCCAATGCGCGGAGAACAATCTGAATACGTTCGGTCGAGTCTGTTGATTGTCGGAACAGAGCAGCAGGGTCTGCAGCTCTTTGGTTGAGTCCCTCCTGGTCAGGGGAAGCACCAGAATCAGCAATGAAAGAAAATGCTGCCAGCAACGGCCGGTCGAGCAGAGCAGGCGGCGCGCGGCCTTGCGCGATATAATCAGCTGGGTTCCGCAGTCCAAACAGAACCTGGCTTTCAGATGGTACTGGTCTTCGTGGAGCGTCCGGACTGCAGCACAGGGTCAGCAATGCGAGGAGGTCGGCCCCGTCGATTGGCCGCATGTCGTCCGCAACCTGTCGCTGGCGCTGGTAGGCACCCGTTTCCGCAATGATGCCGATATTGCGCATCCAGCCGATGTCAATCGAGACCGCTGGTTGGCCGCGAGCGACTCGGTGCCGTGCCAGTGCATCTTGGAACGTGCAACCGCCAGCATAGTTGGAGCTGGCCATCTGGCCAACGACGCCAGCAAGGGACGAGAGGAGAATGAAGAAATCAAGGCGTCCAGGCAGCAGGCGATGGAGGTTCCACGACGACTGCACTTTCGACCGCATTGTCAAGTCCCACTTGTCGAACGTCATGTTTTCCTGGAAGATGCCGTCTTGCAAGACCATTGCTGCGTTAATGCAGCCCCTGATGGGTGGCGCTGTTCGTGCACATTCGTCTAACACGCGCGATAGACTTGCTTCGGAGGAGACATCGCACTGGGGGGCAATAACAGCCACTCCTTGAGCAGTCAAATGAGCCACTGTCTCGACTGCAGCTTTGGAGACTGCGCCGGATCGCGACGGCACAATCAATTGCTTCGCTCCTCGGTCTGCCATCCACTGCAAAATCGCCCTTCCAATGCCACCAAATCCCCCGGCAACCAGGTACGATGCGGACTTATCAAACGTCCACGTCGGTTGGTGTTTAACGAATTGCTGGACAAGAAGCTCGGTAAGCTGATGAATCTAAAATACTAGTGATTTTCACAAGGGCCTGCTTACCGGGATAACATCTTCAGAGCCTGCCGTGATCACAATGTGGCTCATTGTCTCATTGTCTTGAAGTTCCCTGAAGGCTTGGTCAAGCTGCGACACATTCGAAACCGGTGGCAGTCGTGGAATTTGCAACTCGCCGTCTCCAATCAATCTGATAACAGCCTTCAATAGGCGAGATAAGACCTGGGGACGGAGTCGCGTGGAGTCAACGACCGAGAATGTGATACTTCTGGCAAAAACCTGCAGTGGAAGGTTGAGATTGGCCTCGATATTCGCATGGCTGGTTTCGATGAACCGGCCACCAAGCGCCAGGCACTCGCAAGATGCCCGCAGCATGTCCTCTCCGTCTATGGAATTCAGGACGACATCGACTCCCTCCCCATCAGTGGCGCGTACAACGTCTGCTCCGAATGTGGAATTGTGGCCGTCAAAAATGTTCTCTGCTGGTATCCCCAGCGCCCCCACGAGGAATCGCTCCTCTTTCGGCGATGCTGTAGTGGCATACACATGAGCATTTTGCTTCTGAGCTATGCGGACTGCAACCTGGCCCACGCTGCTGGCAGCCAAATGAATGAGGACTGTGTCGCCCTGGCCAAGTCGTGAGATGTCAACCAGCGCATGATATGCAGTAATTGCTGGGCTGAGAATCGATATGGTGCCTTCGATTGACCAGTTTTCCGGAATCTTGACGACGCCGGTCTCGTGGGCGCGAGGATATTTGCGCATACTACCGACAGCTGACATGCAAACACGATCGCCTTTCTGGAAGGATGTGTCGCATTCAGTGCCAACTCGGGTGACCACGCCCCCGCAATACCCTCCAAGAACGTCATATTTTGTTCGACCAAAGGCGCAGTCAATGCCTCGTTGAGTGAGATCCCAAGCCTCTGCCTGGATCTCGACCTGGCAAGGGCCAAGAGGAGTTTCGTAAACAGAGTCGCGTATGAATATTGGGGACTTGAGGGCTCCTTCAGCTCGCATCGACAGTTGCAAGGCCCCCGTTCTGGCCCAGGGCTCATGGGTCAGTTGCGGGTACAGGTGGCGTTGGATTGCCTGGTTGCCCGCCACGTCTTCGATGGCTCGGGCTGTCATGAAGACTCCGCCCTTCAAGACATACTCCAGCTCGTGGGATGGTGAAGGTCCGAAAGATTTCTCGGCAATCTCGGCGATGGACTTTGCCGAAGCAACAATATCGGTCTCGCCCTCAATATTGAGACTCACGAGGGTACTAGCGGGTTGTTCGGCGCGAATGGACCGCAGAAAGCCGGTGTTGACGCTATATTCGGGGATGTCGGCTGCATTGGTACCTGAAGATGCTACCCACAGGAGCCTGGAAGTGTTGTGAATCAACTGTCGCAGGGCTGCAAAGCGCTCCTCGGATAGATTGGCGAGCAAAGGCCGGTTCACTTCAACTAGACAAACCAGAATGCCACCGCTGGAATCTGCGATGGGCTGCTGGAGGTCCTCTGAACAGAATGAACAGATGCTGGTTGGCAAATCCTCTTGAGGGTCTAGAGAGGCGCAAACTGATTCGGCCAGCTGTAATTGGTCGTCGGGCTGGCTCTGATCAACCACCAGGACGAGGTTGCTAGCATTTACCCTGGGCAGAACGGGCTTTGGTGTTTCTTCCACGGCGGTGCTGAGAATGATACTCACGACGTGGCAGTCCTCGCTCTGGTAGTCCCGAATGATCATATCATTCCCAGAGAAGCCATTTTTGCTTAAACGATGGTCCCACACGGCCTCAGAGACAGCCGGCGAGTGAGGCCGCCATTTCTCGCGAGCAATCCACCAGCCAGGTGTCAAGCCAGCCATGAAATTGGTGACGACGTCCTCTGGTTTGATCGCCTCAAGCAATATGAGACGGGCGCCAGGCTTCAGCGCCTTGCGAACATTCCGAATCGTTCTCTCGAGATTTGGTGTTGCGTGGAGGACACTGGCGGCGATAACCAAGTCGTACGAAGCCGGTTGGAAGCCTTGATCCTCGATTGCCCGATCAATGTCAAGTGTTCGAAAGTTCACTCGGCCCTCGGCCTGAAAGCGTGGCCAACGGGTTTTTGCGCGCTCCAGAAACCAGGGCGTGATGTCCGTGTAGCTATATTCAGCAAAGCTGGGGGCTCCGGTTCGATTCTCACGCTCTTCGAGGGCTGCGAGGACTTGCCCCGTCATACCCCCGGTACCAGCACCGACCTCAAGGACTCGCATTGCTGGGTTTTCATGGGCAGCTAAGTCCAAAATACTGGCAAGTCGCCCGTCGGCACACATGTTCTCGAAAAGGCCAGCATAGAAGGTGTCAGCCAGATCGGAGTTGAAGATCACTTCGAGAGGATCTGTCTTCCCCGTAAGAATCTCTGGTAGCTTTCGGGCGCATACGGTGTACAGCTTCCAGGTTGGCAGGTCTTTCTCGATCTCGTCCAGTTGGGCTTCGATCTTCGTGTTACTCGCACGGTACGCCTCTTTCTGCTGAAACAGTGGCAGCCGTTCAACATGGAAGTCAAGCCATTGGAGATGGCGGCGCAGATTGTCCGGGACACGAGCACGATCCAAGTTTCTCACAGTGCGCACTGCGACCGTATCCAAGATTGAACGCAGCTTTGGATAATTGACGACCATGGCAGCCTCATCGGTTTTGGTGTGCGCAGGGTACAGATGGGATAGCTGTTTGGGGCCAAGTAGGCTCAACTGCGGCTTCCAATCGATGCTGTGTAGCAACTTCTTGTCTTTTTCTTCGGAATCCTTCGATACAGTTGCCATTGTGGCCTGCTGAATCCGGCATAAAATCGTGCCGTCTTCGGCGAAAGCATAAATACTCCCCTGTTCTCCATCAACGGCTGCATGACTGCC
The DNA here is from genome assembly GCA_003698115.1 of Aspergillus sp. HF37. NCBI lineage: Eukaryota > Fungi > Ascomycota > Eurotiomycetes > Eurotiales > Aspergillaceae > Aspergillus > Aspergillus sp. HF37. The sequence continues at coordinate 10,145 of RAQS01000206.1, read as the reverse complement.
GCGGGCAGTGGTGTGCGACGTTGCAAGCCATTGAACGGAGCTATTCTGTGGATGCTGCCAACCGGATGGCGCAAACCACGCGTCCACAAGGCGAACAGGAATATCGGTGGCTCGCGGCTGTCCGGCACTGACTCGCAGCACCTGGAATGCCTGGTCCAACACAGCTGGATGCACCAGGCTTCGCGTTTCAAATTTGGGCTTGGCCACATCGACGCATGCCAGAGCAGAATCTTTGCCATCCCAGCAGACTCCCTGCAGCAGCTGAAACGTGTCTCCGTACTGAAGGCCGTGCTCGGCTGCGTTGCGGTACACGACCCTCGAGTCGAGCGGACGACTGCAGGACGCAATTGCAGATTTATGCATGTCTCGGACTGCTATATCGATAGCAGTATTAGGTGATGGTTCGCCGTATTCAACCATGATGGTTGCATTGCAACACTCCGTCCACATGCTGCGTGAATAAGAAAAAATCGCTATATCGAACAAGGACGTGTTCTTATTCTGCGACCCGTTTACTGCCCGCAGGCGAACTTGGGTCTCAGTACGCTCTTCCCAGGACTCTGGCACCAGAATGGGACTCATGAACTCGGTCTGTCTCACGAGGTAGCCCCGTACTGCCCGGTCGCTGGGCAACACTTGTTGGACTGCTTCAATGGCCATGACCAGCATACCCGCTGCCGGGTAAAGCACTGTGTCGGTTATCTGAGCGGAGTGAGCACATTAATTGACGGGAATGGCGAGAAGAAGCCTACTTTGTGATCTTTTAGCCATGGGGTTGACTCGGTGCTCAAAAATTTCCTCCATCGGGGCTCCAAAGGATTCCAATCGGACACTCGAACGCCCAGTGTGTCTCCGTGAACAGCCCCTCTCAGTCTGAAATCTCGGCTGATGCGTGACTCGGTCCAGTAATGATTTGACCTGTCGAAGGGGTATCTGGGACCGTCCACGAGAAACGGCCGGCGTACATCGGCCACTTGTTGGTTCACTGCTGACAAGGAGACGGTGTGGCCGAGGCAAAAGAGTTGGCCAACAAGCTCCAGGGTGGCTTGGATCGCAGGAAAAGACCTATGAAGCACATTGATGTATCGAATATCCCTTTTGCGATTGTGAACTTGCTGGACCGTGTCATTCACAGGCCGTCTGAGCGCTGCATGAGGACCGACTTCAATAAGATCCGAAATGTTTCCCATGCCGACCTTCAGCGTCGTCGACTGCTGGGTAAGAAGCTGGATAGCATCGGCAAATCGAACCGGAGAAACAAGATTGTTTACCCAGTATTGTGCGTTGCACAGATCGTCCTGGCGAACGGCCCTGCCAGACACTGACGACACCATTGGGGTTCGGGCCACTACTTTGCTCGTTTGGCGACCTGCGCCCTCGAGAGTCCCAATCGACATTGAATATTCGTCTGCAATTGCCCGCATTGCAGCAGAGTGGTATGCGACTCCGGTCTTGAGTTTGTGAGCAAATATGCCATCCCGATCGGCTTGGGTTTTGATCGCGTCGATGCCCTCTTCGGAGCCTGAAAGGGTGCAGTTAAGAGGGCTGTTGATGCAGGCCACCGACACTTGGTCTTCCGCTCTCTGTCCAGCACGCTTGAGATATTGTGGCATGTCAACATCGGCCACGTTTATCGACAGCATGGATCCTGGCGAAACAGCGTGACTGCTCGCCAGCTTTCCTCTGAAAAAAGCAACTTTGCACGCTGAATGCAGAGAAAGAGCCCCAATCGCGTACCTAGCAGATTTTGATCTCGTCAGAATTTCATTCAAAAAGATCGAGGTTCATCCTTGATGGATTCAAGATGGGCTACATACGCAGCGGCAATCTCGCCGGACGAGTGGCCGACCACCGCCTTTGGCACAATACCAAAGCTCTCAAGAAGCTTTACCAAAGCGATCTGGACAGCCGTACAGATGGGCTGGCTGTATTCGGGCTTGTCGATGTTCTTTCCATGGCGGAGCTCATCTAACAAGGTTGTTGGTTATATACTGGTCAAGCAAGACGCTGGCTCGCTTACCGAAAATTGACCATTCACATCCTAGGCTGCCATATACATCATCTACCTGCCTCAGGGTCTGAGAAAATGCTGGGTAGTGAATCAGATCCAGTCCCATGCCGGCATATTGGGCGCCCTGCCCTGTGAACACAAACGCGAGCCCGGCATCGATCGAGCTTCGAACCGGCTTCGCCAACGTAAGAGCCCTCCCTCTCTTGCTGACTTCTGGGTCGGTGATGACAGCAAAGGCTCTCCATAGCATTTGACTCCGCCGTGAGGCAAGGGTAAAGGCCAGTTGATCCAGCCTGCACTGGTCATCGAGACCCATCTCTGTGGCCTCGTAACTGTCAAGCATTCTCTGCAGTGCTTTCTGATCGGCGGCGGACCAGACAAGCAGCCTGGGTTGACGGTTGGTAGTGTCCAGGCCTTCGTGGCCGTTGCTCAGCGCTGGCCGATTCGTGGAAGTGGCCCCGTTAACAGAGAGCGGTGCTCCATTCTTACCGTCGAACTGGGTGCTGGTATCTGAAATGCTCATCCCTCCTGTCATGGCCGTACAGTGGTTACCAGCCAGGCCACGCTGGTGCAGGTAATGAAGAGCATCGTCAAGAACGACATGAGTGTTTGAGCCCCCGAAGCCAAAGGAATTGACAGAAACTCGGCGCAGGCCCTCCCCTGGCCACGGAGTACTTTTGACAGGGATCTACGTCGGCGTAAATTCAGCGAGGTCCTAGTAAAATCAGTCGGAGGTACCTTGGTTTTAAAAAAGTCGACATCAATGGCGGGATTGACTTTCTCAAACAGAGCATTGGGCGGAATGACGCCCTTTTCCAGGATCACTTCAGGTCTTCAGTATGCCGGCACTCCAAAGCCCGTGGACAGGGTCCTTACAGATGGACTTGATCAGGCTTGCAAGTGCACTTGCCCCTTCCAAGTGTCCGATATTGGCCTTCACAGATCCACTGACAGGTATTAGTCTGTGGTCCTCAATTGTTTGCAGAGACCTACACATAAAGAGGGTCGTCAGAGGATCGACCTTTTCGAAAAACCCTGCCAATGGCTTTCATCTCGATCGGATCGCCCACCGGAGTTCCCGTTCCTATATGCAACTCTGTTAGATGCTTAGGAGCAGACGCGATATCGGCACAACTTGCCATGGGCCTCGACATAACGGGTCTCGTGGAATGACAGGCCGGCCTGCCTGTAAACATGGCGGATCAAGTCTTCCTGTGCCTGAGGGCTCGGCTGGGTAAGCGCAGGGGTATGGCCATCCTGGTTTGAGCCCGTTGAGCGGATGACAGCACGAATCATGTCGCCATTGTCAACCGCGGCGGACACGGGCTTAAGGACAAGGGCCAGGGTACCCTCTCCTCTGGCGTACCCGTTGGCACGTTCGCCGAAGCTATAGCAAAGGCCATCAGGAGAGAGGAAATTCTGGGTCGAGAGCATTTGGAAGACGGACGGGTCCAGAAGGAGATTGCATCCGGTCACAAGAGCCTTTCCTGGTCAGCTTAGAAGTGTATATTGCTCGATGAAGGCTCACGCATGAGGCATCGCCGCTCCATAGTGTCTTGCAGGCCATGTCGACGGCCGACAGGCTCCCCGAGCAGGCTGTGTTGACGTGGATGCTAGGCCCACGCAGATCGAAATACCAGCTCACTCTGTTCGGGACGACACACGCAACGGAGCTCCCCGTGGCAGCTGTGCGTTCCGCATTCTCGGGGTCCATAGCCGCCATGCGGGCTTTATCCTCCAGCATCGAAGCCGAGAAAACCGCCGTACGAGAGCCTCTCAGGCTTTCCACGGGCATTCCAGCTACTCATTGTCAGCCTCCCTGTCATCTCGCTGCGACTCACTTGCCTTTCTCAAAAGCCCGGTACGATTCCTCCAGGGTCCATCGCTGCATTGGATCCATCGACGCCGCCTCATCGCGCACTCAGTACCGTATCGCATCGTGCTAGCCGTTTGAGGCACTTACCTCGTGCGCCGTGACCGAGAAAAACGGAGCGTCAAAAGCAGCCAGGTCCTCGTTGACGAAATGGCCGCTGTGCTACGGCAAGGGTCAGGGCACCGCAACTCCTCGATACAGGATCGGATCGCCAACGCACGCTTTTCAGTTTATTGCTCGCAAACGAAGCCGGATTGGCGCGGGATGCCGGCCACTCCGTTCTGAGATTCCGGCGGTTCTCTAGAACCTCCCAGAACGACTGGTCGTCGTTCACATCTTGCGGGAGCTTGAACGAGTAACCAACGATTGCGATGTCGTCTGTACCAGGGTGGGAACTTGAGTTGACCATTGCTTCTATCGTTGCTGATCGTTTGATGCATGAACCAGGATACTAACTAAAGTACTTCTAACGAAAGCACTTCTAACGAAAAGCGCCGATTACTGCCGCGACTTTGCCAGCATGGCCTTTTGTGGGAACGAGAACGAGGGGCTGTATGGCTTGCCCAGAGGACGGATGGGGCGATGTGCACAGGATTGTTATTTACTCCGTCGCTTTGGGTTTTGGGCTCGCCCTAGCTCTAGCGTGCCCCGTCAGCCCGTCAGCCCGTCAGCCCGTCAGCCCGTCAGCCACTGAAAACGGCCAGACAGCGAGATTTGGCCCGATGTTTCAGAGAACAGAAGAAGGATTGTTTAGTGCGCGTCCGTCGCTTTGGGTTTTGGCTCGCCCTAGCTTTAGCGTGCCCCGTCAGCCCGTCAGCCCGTCAACCCGTCAGCCCGTCAGCCACTCAAAACGGCCAGACAGCGAGATTTGGCCCGATGTTTCAGAGAACAGAAGAAGGATTGTTTAGTGCGCCCACGGCACTTTTCCGGGTGGTTCCAACGAGAACGTTGGCAGTTAATGTTGCATGATCGGCAGAAATCTACATGTAGGTTACTGGTCGAATAGGTCCATGGCCCTCTCAATCGTCCGCTCAATGGCCTGCAAAGTCTCCAGTAACCCGTCCGTCGTTTTGAACCCGGGGACTTGGTGCCCCTGGGCATGACGAACGACCTCGCGGAGCCCCTCGTCGCAAACCCGAACCAACGCCTCTTGCGCGTCCTCCTGGCACCACAGGGGCGCCAATGGCGAGCGGTCCCGCAAGCGGACCAGATCCTCCTCGGCAATCAGCGCCGTGGGCACGCGGAGCACGACACCGTCGACGTCGGGGTTGATGCAGCGCACGACGTCGGTGCGCACGACGTCGGGGTCCAAGGGCAGCGCGGCGCTGAAGAATATGCCGCACTTGAACCCAGCAAAGGGTCGTCGGGCGTCTTCGAGCAGTAGCATCGCGGCCACAATGCCGCCTTCGGAGAATCCCATCACCCCGTCGAAGGACTGCGGGCTGTGGGCGCAGTAATCCACCAATCCCGCCAATAGCTCTCGGCACTGACTGGCGTCGTTAATGCGATCCGGGATATAGCCGTAGGTCTCGTTGGTGACGGCGGTGGCGCCTGTTTTGAGACACTGAGCACACCCCCCTACTACAGGATTTTCCTTACCTTCACTGGGCGCGGTTGGAACGGCCCCATCGACAAACACAAAGTCATGGTCGTCTAGCGCCTCTCGGAGCTTTTCTAATTTTGTGTCAGGGGAAGGTTTGGCATGAAACAGGGCCACGTACCGGTCTGCATCTGGAAAATCTGCATTGATCAGTCACTGCCGGAAAAGAATCAGCGGAGAACACCAACCTTGGAGCAGGAGCCCCTGCCATGGAGGCAAAGAAATCTCATCTTTCTTCAAATATAACATTCCAACGAGAGAGAGTTGGGCTTGTTAAATGGTGTCTGATGGTCTGATGTCTACACAGCTAGGGCTCGGAAAACAACGGTCCATATAGAGTAAAATAAGAGCAAATCATATACGCTAGTCTCGCTTTTCCCATGCTATTTTCATTTCACCTGCACGCCCTTTCCTCCTCACGGCCACATATCCCTGTCTTCCCCCTCCTGCGTCACGCTAATGCGCGTCGTGCGAGTGATTCCCGCATCATGCTTGTGCAGATACTCCGTAGACTCAGAAGACTCGGACGGCTTCAGGGGATCCAGCCTGTAGTATGCATTGCTGGCGGTGCCTGGGGCCACTCCGCCATGATTGGTGCCCGATGTCCCCGAGTCCCAGGTCCGCTTGGACGCAGATGGTGTGTAGTTGTTCCCTGAAGAAGTCGTCATCCCGAGCGCTCGCTTGATCTTCGCGCCGGCACCGGTGTCTTTCAGGATCTTGGGGATGCACGGTAGCGACACGATGAAAAAGCCGCAGGTCATTTCGGCGGCGGCCCAGAAGGCCAGCGGTGGCAGCGTCCAGACTGCATCGGCCGACTTGCCGTGCGTTAGGGTGACTTCGAGGCGGCAGGCGGCGGAGACGCATGCGCTGAGCTGTCAGTATCGATCGATCGAATCTGATAAGTATGACTTGATAGGTAGAGCAGGCACTCACAGCAAGCCAAGCCCAAAAACAAACGAAACACCCATGCGCTTCCGCCAGCTCATTTTCAGGCGCCAGATGACCTGCTGCGGGAGGAGCAGGATGGCCAAGTCGGAGATTAGCTGGATGCTGGCGGACGCGATCTGCACCTTGTGCAGGTTGAAGCAGGTGCTTGTTGGCCGGAGGGTGAGGTCCCAGATAGCCTCGTGAGGAATGCACTGCAGATTCAGGGAGATCACAATGGCAACCCCCGAGGTGGCCTGGACAAAAATGACCGCCACGCATCCCCACCAGAAGTAGCCCTCAGACCGGTGGCCGCGGGGGGCGAACATCTGGCACCATTCGACCAGGATTGCCACCTTCAGCAGCGGGAGGACGATTGAGTAGAAGACGCCGAAGATGAAGATGTACTTGGCCAGGTCAGCTCCGTCGCTTCTCAGGTTTCTGTGTGTGTATGGGACTCAGCATGGACTCACGTAGGTGGTGGGAATCATGTCCTTCAACCGAACATTCCACTGGTGAACGAAATAGCCCGGTGTGTCGATAAGGCGTATTTCGGCGTAGAGGGCTCCCCAGAAGCATCCGTATGCGCACAGGGTCAATGCTAGGAAAAACACAGTCAGTGATATACTACTCTCCATAGTACAAGTCGCAGAAAGACGCACCATCTTCAATCTGCACCTTTCTCTGCAGCCACAAGCGAGCATACGCCCGCAGCAACAGGCATATCGTGGAAACAGAAGCACAGGCTGAGATGACGCCGATGGCGAGGGGGTTGTTGTTTGGAGGACTTTCGAAGTCGGGCGTGACGCCCGGCGGCGGCGCGAGGGCAGGGCCGTTGAGGTTCATGCTGGATAGCTAGCTGTCTTGATGTCCATCTCATCTGGGAGTGAGTCTGCAGGTTATAAATGACTACTACTGCTGCTACCAATTGGGATCTGCAGGAGACCGGGCCTACGGCTCTTGGTCTGAAAGATCAGAATTAACCTGTACGCTGTACAGGTACACTAGTAACCTGTCAGCTGCCAGCCTGAAGAATGTGAATTTGCAGGGATTGGAATCCTGCTGGCCCGTTGTTAATAACCTGTTAATAACCCTAATGTAGCGGGAATGGGGCCAAAGTCGGACCTGTAGACAGCCTAGAGTTAGGGCGACGTTAGAGCCTAATATAGCGCTGCATTAGGGCTACGACTACTACTACTAGGGCTACTCCACAGCCACCGCGTTTCCCGCTACAAATTACTGCATGCAGAGTCTACAGGTACTAGAGCGAATAATCGCCGAATCCTGCACCGTGGACTAGTCTACTAGGATCTAAAACACCGGTGCGTGCCTGACAGCCGCCATTCGGCGCGAATCCCTGCTTGTCCCACAGCCTAATATTTCTGGCCTCTGCCCTGGACACCTCGGTTCTGCCTCTGCCAATGGGGTAGATTCGTATTTCTTCTCATTTAAGAGGAGGGGGGTTAGTCCCTCTGCCAAAGGTGGTCGTGGCAGGTCCTCGTATAACCTGTGTGATCTTAGCCTGTCTAACCATGCCCAAACACGACGTCTTCCATCTTCACCCCTTCGCCTGGGAAAATGACCCCGATGAGGAGCGTTTCCCCGTCTCAACCCTCGACTACCTGACCGTCTGCACCTACAACAACTATGCCCTCTTCTTCCGAGTCGACGACACCGACAAGCCCCGAGTCGCCGACGTGCTGAAGACCGGCCTCGAGCGCACCCTGGCCCAGGCCCGACATCTCTGCGGCACCATCGAGAAAGACCCCTCCGGCGGCCATTCGTTTGTCAAGAAGAAGGACAGCACGGTGCGCTTCGTGGTGCAATGGCTGGACTCCGCCGAAGACAGCGACGCCTACCCGACCTTCGACGAGATCGCCCAGGGCAACTTCTGCACTTCGGTCCTGGGCGATCTGAACCGCTGGAGCGTGCCGCCAATGACATACGGCGAGAAACCAGAGGCCCATCCGGACAGCAGCCCCGTGGTTGCGGCCTACAAGGCCAATTTCATCCGCGGCGGGCTCGTCTTCATCATGCACCACCATCACTACTCCAACGATGTCATGGGCTGGGCCGGCCTGGCGCACCAACTGGCCGAGAACTGCTATGCAACGGTCAACCAGACGCCCTTCCCCTCATGGGACTCTGCATGTCTGGACCTCTCGCGCCTCACAAAGCCCGCCCCGCCCGAAGACGCCCTGGTCGACGGGCCCCCCGCGCCGGAGCGTCACCCTGCCCACATCCCGGCCAAAATGCTGCTCTTCCACCTGCCCAAGAGCAAGGCCGCTGAGCTGAAGAAGCTCGCATCCCCGACGGATGGATCCTGGGTGTCCACGTACGACGCGTTCTCCGCGTTTCTCTGGCGCACCGTCTCGCGTCTCCGCGCCCCGGTCTTCAAGCCCGACCCGTCGGCGCCCTTGATGTGGATCGAGGCGGTCGATATGCGCCGGCGCATGCACAGTCCCAAGGTGCCGGCTCGCATCCAGCACAACGTCATGGCCGGGGCGCTGTCGTCGACTGACCCTTCCTCCGCGCCCACAGCCGCCCAGGTCATCTCCGACTGGCCGCTGTCCGGGCTGGCGTCGTATATCCGCCGGCTGACCAACAGCATCACGCAGGAGGCACTCGACCAGGTGCTGGGCGTGGTGGCCACCGTGCGCACCAAGACCTCCCTGAACATCCGCATCGACGCGCACCCACCGCTGTCAATTCTGCAGACGGATCACCGCGACGCGAACATCACCGGCGCCGATTTCGGCTTCGCTAAACCCGTCACATACCGCCATCTCATCGACCGCTTGACCCAGGGCGTCATCATCATCTACCCGTCGCGGGACCCGTCGCCGGAGTCCGATGAGGGGCCTGAGTTTTCGATTTCGTATGAGGCCAGCCTGAAGCAGGCGCTGATCGAGGATCCGGAATGGTGCAGGTTCTTTGAGTTCCGCGGTGTCGATGCCATCGATGCCTCCCAAGGTTAGGATAGCAAATATCATATAGGATTTGGTTGTACAGAGGCAATGCTATTCGCTGGTTCCAAGTCCTTTATTTTCATCTTTCTTTGCCATGCTTTCTTCGATCAGACCTCGGAATGTCGCCATTCTATATTGAATCGCCGTACTTTGGAATCCTATGGCCGTATAGTTCAAGGAGCTGCTACTAGTCAGTAGAATAGGCGGCTGGGCTATTGGGCACTTAGCTATTAGATATGATTGTTATGAACCATACAGGAGTATCCAAACCATGCATCCATGTCCTCATGCTTGTCTGGGGGAGGATGTTGGTGTCGAAGAGAAAGTGTTGGCGGAGTTGGCGTAGATCATCGAGTTAGGCAGTGAGGCAGTGAGGCAGCAAGACACCAAGGCAGTAAGGCATAAGACATAAGAACATAAGGCTTGAGGCTTAAGGCACCAATAAAGCTTGGCATCTTCCTTTGACGCCAAGCTCTCAGGAAACAACATCAACTATACGGCGTGCTGTAGTAGAAGTTATTCAGGCCTACATAAATACTCCGAGTGCTATCACACACTTGCCAGTAATCTAAGCATCTTATTGAGGCGACATCCAAAAAGGCAAATTTAGACCGGTCATAAAAAACATCCACAAACTCTGAGTATATATATACAGTCAGCATCATGCACAAGAACAGAAAACTAGAGAACCTCAACCTCCCCCCTAGCCCAAGCCTCTCTAACGCCCTCCCACCTAACCACCCAAACATCGCCCATCTGCATACTAAT
>RAQS01000205.1:0-33776 GCA_003698115.1 Aspergillus sp. HF37 | reverse complement strand
TCCAAACAAGACCTCATCTCCATCGTCCACCACCTCCGCCTCGCCCTCGCCACCGGTGGCCATACCTCCCGCTTCACTGAGTCCCCGCCCGTCCCGCTTGCCCCGCACCAGACTAAACCCGCCCTCGCTCTCCCCACCATCGCGGACATCCTCTCCGCCGCCGTCGACGCCATCGGCCCGTCGGGCTGGATCTCCGCCTCCGACGACAACCTCGGCCCCGAACTCGATCTCATCGCCGACATGAAGTCCGAGATCTCGGCCGCGCTGGCGGGCGTCGAGGAGGCGACGTATCTCAAGGGCGTGTTGAGGGAGTATATCTGGTTTGCGGATAGCGTTGCTCATCGCGGTCGTGGTGATAAGAAGTCTTCGTCTTCTTCGTCTGTTGCCGTGCGCGACGACGATGCCGCCGCGCCGTTGGTTCGCCATGAGAAACTCAACGGCGCCGATTTGATGGTCTACGGCCCTCCCGACAGAGACGGGTTCGACGGCGACGCCGGTGGGAAGATGCTCCCGCTCTCGCTCAAGGCGCCGACGGCCGACGTGAGCAGGACCAAGGTCAACAAGTCTACCGGCGAGGTCTTGTCGCGGAGTAGTCGTGAGATTGGCCATTTGCGGCGCAAGCAGGCTGGGGAGTATTCGTTTGAAAGGCTTTTTGTATAGATAGGTTGGTACCATATATGCACAGAATTAATCGTACAAAAGTTCTTTCCTACTTGTGATACTACTGGCAGACGGGTTTGAGATCAGTTATCAGTTCGCTGAAGCAATATGTACAAATATGCATATTTATATGCTATTATGAAATTAGAACAGAAAACATTCACCACCATGTATGACAGCTCACTGGCCTCTCGAAATATAAGCTGGGTATTTCCTCCATCAACACTCCTATCCTCTCTGCAATGACAACGGAAAGCATTGGAAACAGAAATGGTCATTAAATTCGAGCAAAACAGGTGTTAATGGTTCAAATCGGAAAGAACCAGCACCAGACCAAAGAAATTCAGACAGATCATGTCGCATGATCATCGCAGATAAACAGAACCCTCAGGTGAATTGCTGCATAGCAAGCAGCATCAGAGCCAAAGTCGCCTGGTTCCGACCGCAGGCGCTCTTATCGTATATCGAGCGCTGAGGATATATCACCCCAGAGTGTATTCGATGTATTCGACGTACTCGACGGATCCTGTAGGACATCCGGCCATCTTGGTCAATGCAACAACCTTGCGAAGTTGAACGTATAAATAGTGGAATGTCCCATAGTTCTCAGGTAAATGTCGGTTCTATGCGCAAGGTGCCACTCCTGTATCACCAAAGCGCCGATATTTGCATAACTCGTTTTGTCTATCCATTGCCTCTTGACGGATATTTGGATCGGTCGGTCATTCCGAATGCTGAAGACTTGCAAGGAAAGGCGTAGCGTCATAACTATACACAAGGAAATGATTGCCAAATGCTGACAAAGTACACCCGGAAATAAACACCGTAGACGGGATTCGTAAATATAATCTGCCAAGAGGCGCCTCATCGAAGTTGTGACATGTTGCCAGGCGTAGTAAAACCGACAGGACTATGTTCGGATAGCCGACTGGCCATATCAATATATTAGGCCGCATAAGATGAACGACGGATGCGGTTATCGATTTATTAAGACAACCGAGTTTTCAGAACGTTCTTTCAACCGCATTGCTTGCGCTTCAAGGGACCGAGCCATGAGTTTGGTCACTAGAGAATGTAAGTCAGCATGAGACACAATTGAGAGCAGACACGGACTAACCTGGCCAGACACCAGCCCTATCGAGAAGAGTCGCAGTGGCTATCAGGATCTTGCAGCCAAAGCCGCCTTCGAGAGCACTTGGAAGTCGCTGCAGAACGCTCATCGCAGACATGGAAGTACCATTCTGCGCTTCCTGCTGCATTTTAGACTCGACGCTAGCGAGGATTTCCTTGATCTTCTCAACCAGTTTGCCGTCTTCATCGTCCAGGAGCATGATTCCAGGGACTTGTGTCAGATCAACGTCGTCGCGCCCGAGCACCCCGAGGTGCGGTCCAACACGCTCTTGGACCGTAGTGATCCATTCTGCAAGCACTTGGGCACAGTCAAACGCACACATTGCTGACTGAATGGGAAGCTCCCGGCAAGTGAATTCAGAGAAAGTATTTCCGAATTGGTCGGACATGGATATAGAATCGGCCGCGTAGCAGGCCGCCTTCCGCAAATGCTTCTCGCGCTTCGACTGAACAGGTCGGTACACTTGTTGCATCGGCAGCTCCTGAGTCGGGGTTTTGGAGATAGCAAGATCTCCTACTCCCAAATCAGCCAACGAGTCGCGCCGGTGGCCGAGCTGGCTCAGAGCATCATTCATCGAAGGGTCTATCACATCAGGCGTGATGTCATCTCCTTGCAGCACGATTTCAGTCCCGCACGCCAACTCTTCCGACATGGCATTCCAGTCCCGCTCCCAGAAAGCCTCCTTGCTGCGTCCAAGGTTAACAAACAACCTGACATAGGCGATATCTAACAGCGGTATGCTATCGGCAGACAAGGGACCGGCTCCAAACGGGTTGGGTCGCTCCAGGCTGTGGATGGGATTGCTGGCCCATGCGGCCTGCCATGCTCTCAGCGCAGGCTCGATATGCGTTTGCATTGCATCGGTCTCCCGCGCCGTCCACTGTCGCCCCATGTGTCTCTGGCGCGTTTCCCAGATGTAGTTATGCAGCGCGTATATAAGCATGAGGCAACCGAATGCACTGGGCTTCACATCGCCGCTCGACAAGTCCTCTTGGGAAACGGTTGGCCCGAAAGGCTTATTCGGCGATTGAGCCTGCAGCTGCTCCCTTTGGCTGGCCGTCAAGAGCTTGGTTAAAGCAGATGAAAACGACAACCCTCGATCCGAAGCCAAGTGACCTCCCATCTGCTTCCATGCCTGGGGCGATTCTGCCGCCCAAAGATCCTCCTCGCACGGCAAGTCAAGCCGAATCTCGGAATTGGTGAGCGCCGGGGCGTGGTTGTAAGCGGACACCAAAAAGCTGGAAAGAGAAAAGATTGCATAGAGAGTGCGCTTCCTCTCTTCGACGACCTTCCAGTCCAGCCACTCCCTCCGCTCCTTGGGCAAACCGAAGGACTGACTCCAAAGGTCCGAGTCAGCACCCATGCCCTGTGCATCGTTCTCATTAAAGCTGGCTCCAAGGTAGTCCTGCGGCAGGCTATTTGGATCCAGGTGATGAGTCAAGTCGGCTGCTCGGGCAAGGCTCACCAGGGCCGCACAGTGCGTGCTGGCAATATCAGCAGACGTTTTATCGCCACAGGTATGGCCATAAACCACATTGAGAAGCATAGCCTGAATCAGCCAGAGAGGAGTGTTGTACACGGAGTTGTCGCGAGCAAAGTTCGAGCGATTGAGTGCGGCGGACATGTCTGCTTTCCGGCGTTCCTCGAGGTAGAGCTGGATCATCTTCTTGGCGGCTTCAAAGAGATCTTTGGAGGCGGCTGTATCGAAATCATACAAGGCTCCTATGGCAGCCATGGAGAGAATCAGACAGCCCCCACCGCCGGCAATACCGGTGGAGCTCAGGTTCAGGTGGCCACTGGGCGTTCTCAAGTTGCTCGTATACTCAGGCGCCTGGAAATTGAGAGTCGGGATATGTAGGAACGGCAAGTGCGGATGGAAATAAGTGATGTAGGCAGAAATATAGCGCTGCATGTCCAAAGTGCTCGGCAGTTGGCCGATGCCGCTGAATCCAGCGGAACGGGCATAAAGTTCACGGCTGTTCATCATCCCATTTGCTGGCTGGGAGTACTTGCGGTGATTGAACCCCGATGGCTGCGCCATGCTGGCTAATAAAGCTTGTCGGGTTGAGTCTGTAAAGGTATCGGTTGAGGCTGAGGAATGGTGACTTCGCACGGAACTATTCGTGAAAGGCAAGTTGAGAGGATTAGGATATTCTCCGCTTGTTGCCATGGAGGATGGAAACATACTGTGCGAGTGTCCTCCCAACATGGGCTGGCCCACCGATGTCATGGATGGAGGGGTGGAATACGTTTCAGCAAGCGCGTTCTGCGCCATCAAGGACGTTGGGGAGACAGTCTCCGGGGGTATCCCTAGATCGTTAAATGGTGGAGAGGAATAGTCCATCGGAAACTGGGTCGCAGGTGATGCCGTATGCGGCGGGAAAGGGTTGTGCCACCCAGTCGAAGGCGCGGAGAGATGATTCTGACCCTCCAACAAGGCGTCGCTAACGCCGCCCGGGCTCCCCGTGCTCATTGCAGATGGCGAAGACCCATCGATAGCGGATTCGTTGCCACTCCCGAAGGGGACAGACGGGTCAAACCCATTCATCCAATCGAAATTGGCCTCGTCGTCCATCATCGGGTCTGCTGTATGAGGCATGGAGTGAGCACCATGATGGAATGGGGAAGAAGGCGAGTCATTCCCGAAGCCCTGCGAAGAGCCACCGAAGTGTAGTTGGGCTGGGTTGATGGTGCTTCCCTGGCTGACGAGCATTCCCCCGAGGCCCATATCAAAGCTGCCATAAATAGGAGCAGTGCGAAGTCCGCCAGAAAAATCAAATGGAATCCCAGAAGTCTCGAGCTTTGGAGGACCATTCACTGGATGATGTCCAGATGCGAAACTCCGCTGGAAATCAATACTGGAGCCGAGGCTGGGGTGATATGCATGGCCGTGGCCGTGGCCACGGGCAGGTGGCCCAGACGCTGCGGGCGGAGCATTGGTCGAATTGACAATGCCCAGAGCGCCACCATCAACATGACTGATAGTGTTGGCCCTTGGGCGCATTGTGTTCGAATTGCTGGCCATGGAGTTCTTGCGCACACGGTTTGGTCCCGTGGGGGGAGCGGCGCCAGTACTCTCCCGTCGTGCATTCTTTGGGCGCGATGAGGGTGTCGAGGTCATATGCAGTTTCTGCTGATGCCGGAGGAGGAGATCTCGCCGGGCGAAGCAGCGGGAGCAGTCTGGGCACTCGAACGGCTTCTCCTTTGTATGTGAACGTTCATGGCGCTTCAAGTGTTCCAATCGCGCAAATGAGCGGCCGCAAGTCGTGCAAACATGAGGCCGGGGCTTGTCCGTTTTTGGTGGCGGAATGTTGCCGTTGATACCAGAGTGGCCATTAGTTTCCATCTTCTTGGAAGTGTCCCTCGAAGGGGCTGCAGGCGTTATGTTAGTCGAGTTCTTATGGACCTGGCAGGGCCAAAGCTCACCAGACACGTCGCCAGGGACCTCGCTGATGCTTGCGAGATCCTCCATCTTAGGGCTACCGCCCGGATTCTTGCCCACCATGTCTTCTAATAGCATCGCTCGCAATTATGCGGGAACCAGAGTCAAGCGATCGAATTGGGTTTTCTGCAGCGAGTTGAGAAGCCGACGGCGAACAGCTCGAACAGGCGTCACGATAATAGGCACTCAGGGTAGCAAGTTTTGCATTGGTGACCCTAAAACATGACATCAAATAAGCATGGTTCTCTATGACGCGTAGACGCAAAGCAAATCGAGTAGAGGACAACAGAACTCCAGCCGAAGGAGACTTACCAGGCTGCAGTGAGCGACAACAAGGAAGGATGGAGAGTTCTCGAGGTTCCAATGACCTTTGAGATATAAAAGCAGGCAGACTCAGGTACTATCCGCGGGATGGCAAAAGCACAGGGAGGAAGTGGCGAGACGTTCCTGGGGAATCGAATCGCCTTCGACTATCAGCAACGGTTAGTGATTCGTCAGCCAGGGGAGGCAAGGCATTATCCACATACTCAGGCTGCGAAACGTGGACAAGGACAGTCGGATGATCTCAGGCAGCAGAAGCGACATCCATCGATCGAAACAAGCGTAGCCCTGGGTCGAGCAAGAGGCGATAGATCTGAGAGGCTCCGCAGGTACGCATCCAGCGGTAGACGTCGACGGGCGATAAGCCGGTATTAGCCGAATGAGAGTACGGCTGGGAGCTGATTCAATGGCTTCGACAAGGCAGAAGGCGGTATTGGCTTGAGAACAGCGAGTAGAGAGGGAGAGAGAGAGAGGGAAGGAGAGACGGCAAGGCCAGAGATAAAAAGAAGACGGAATGAGAGGCGGAAGAAGAGGCAGAGAGCAGAGCAGGTGTATAACGGGCTGTAATCGCGGGATAGGAGGCCCACTATTAGTTCTAGTCTAACCCCATCCGGCTAGGCCGGGTCAGAGAAAGGGCCATGAGAGGACCAGAGCAGCATCGTTCCCACCTTAGTCAGGGCGTTACATTACGGTCGGTCACCGGAGCCCCGGGTATCTTGCTGCTTTGGTCTCTAGTGCAGGTTACTTTCCGATGCCTTGCCGGTTGCCGTAAACACGAGAAACACTCTGGGACAGTCAATTATTACGATCAACACACGACGTACATCCCGCTAGAAGAGACATGCTGTGATACAGAGCTGCCTTCAGTGCTGGACTTCTATGGCTATACTCCGGTATACAGAGTGTACAGGTACACTAGAGCCGGGTAACGGAGCAGCAGATTACTAGCGGTACGCAATCTCCCCCAACAATACGCTCTGATGTAATTAGCGCCGTTTGTGAGCAACTAAACTTCGGCCCCGGACCCCCCGTGACCGCCCACCCCCGGTTTCAGCGGCTTTCCACCCAGGGGCAGCCGTTAGTCAGCCGCTGCTGATTGGCCGGCGCGCGCTCATGTGGTGGCGGGTGGGCCCGCATTGGCCAAATCAAGGCGCTGCGGCATTTTGTGGAGAGGTCCACCTGTGGGGGATTTCCCTGCCCAGCCAGCCTAGCCCGCCCGGCCTGGCGCTGCATGGGCTCTCGCTGGCTGTTTGCTTTGCTCTGGCTCTGGCTCTGGCCAGGGGATACACCTGTATCTGAATCTCCCCGATATCCTTGACTTTAGGTTGAGTTCTGGCTTGTTCTTTCTTTAGCAGCCCAGGACCCATGAAGACTTGGCCTCTGCCTGACTGGTGCCAAAGGTGGCACGGTTCAATGCCGCCGCCGTCGCGCTCATTGGCTGGATCGCTGCTGGGGCTTCTCTAGACTCGCGCCCTGGCTTCGGCCTTTCCGCTGACCTTCCGAAGAGAGCCATCCTAGCCAAACATTATATTATTAATTATCAATAAAATGTTCTGGAAGTCATGCCGCTTAAGCGATCGCCTGAGACCGGCCGGCACGCCGCGCTACTGTATGGAGTAGTACTATCGTACTATCGTTATGCCCACGTTCCGCACCAACGCCGTTTGGTGTGATGCCTGTCGAAACTAAGGCTCCCTGCGATTGGCCCGCCGGCCTTGTCTTGCAAGCCTTCGGGGGATTTTGCTCGTGTGGCTGGCCATCCCGCCTTCATCTTACAGAAAATACGAGGATGGAAGAAAATGTGTCAGTCTAGTGTAAGGGCAAAGTTAAGCTGGAGGATACGTACCAACTCGAATGTGTGCCGTTAACCTTGTTGTCGATTGTTGAGTTGCCAGGCTGTGCTGGTAGAACTCAATTAGAAGCAAACACTTTTTTCTGTCTTCCTGGAGGAGTCATATCCGGGGCGGATTGCAAGGGGTAAAACAGATATCCTTGGTTAACGGTATGTGTAGTCCGCAGGAAAAAGACACGGCTCAGACCATACAGTGGTATGAAGTACTTCTGGGGTACTGGTGTATACTCCAAATACTCCAACTGCAGTTGACAGCGAGATCATCACGCCAAGAACCTACAGCTCAAGGCAACAGAGCTAGCAAAGCCTAGAAGCACTAGAATTCCACGAGGAAAGCCAAAGTCCCGGCCTGGTACTAACGCCGTTGTTGTCGAAGGAGTCATCGAGATAGCCGCCAACTTCCAAAGTAGTATTCTTGACGAGCAGCTGATTGGTTGGCAGGCACGCAGAGATTCTTCTGCGATATCGCAACCATTTCTCCATTTGAGTCCACGACCCACAGGTCGACGTTAATACCCGAAGCTCTGCCCGTCTGCAATTACACACAGCTGTATATATCGGAAAATTGGTGAATTGCCAGGAGCCAGACGATGGACTCTTAATTTAACTCTCTGACAGACTCGAGTCTCAGCCAGAGCAGATGTTGATATGGGCAAGTGGAACTGGTGGGCTGATAGTCGCACGGCCCTCCACACCTCAGGCGAGTCGTCGGATGTCGATCCAGTCAAGTAGCCGATGTGCAGCATGCCGCCAGGATACCTACTCTGAATGCATATGCATATGCAGAGAATTGGACGGTCGTGCAGAAATCCGAAATCCCACGCCCGTCAAGAGCAGATTATAGCCACTCGTCAATTGATATAGCACAGGCAGTCTACTGCAGTCAGCAATTAATTCCCCGAATACTACTCCGTGCTCAGTATGCGTCGTGACCGGCGCACCAGCTGGCCTTTGCGCAACACTAGCTGCGCAACATGTCATTGTGCATGCAGAGAGAGGACAATGTGCCACACCAGCCTATGCGGGACAGAGCTAACGGCAGTCGGCTCGGATAACCCACCAGCCAGTCTGACGTTATTGGTTGCATGCCCTGGATTTAGTCCCAGCGTTCTTCGATAACCCTATTAGGTCTCTCGTCTGCTGCGTTGTCGAACGACTAGCTGCTTCGTTCTTCTCGTGGTCTGCAGCTGCATATGGAGTATTGCTTGCAACTTGACCTAGCTGACAGGACAGTCTGTCTGACTCTGTCCTGTTGTACCGTCGCTAACGGTTGAACTCGCTTCAAAGATGCAGAAGTCGCTTGATCCTATTCCTGTCATACATCACGGTATATTTATCGGAATGACGGTGCAGTTTTTGCAGCTGGCTACCTGCTGACCAAGTACACACAGCTAGAGTAGACGTGAGATACAGTCTACTCCCCGCTGCCATGACCAAGCCAAGACAGTTTTCCGATGCCATCCCACTTGAGCATGGGCCTCGCCGCATCCGCATCTTCCCCAACTCTAACTCAAGTCTCGACTCCGAGCTTCACAGGGTGGAGCTCACGGCGCGGCTGGGCCGTCGACGATCTGACAACGGATGGAAACATTCCGCTGGGGAGGGGTTCCGAGGTGTTTCACATCCGGGCTGAGGTCAGCGTGGAGGGGCATAAACAACAGCGCGAATTCAGCATTCACCGGGCAACAAAACGGTAAATAGTAAAATAATTTACAGGTTACCTGCACTTTTCTGTCGCGTTCTGTCCCATGTACTAGTAGGTAATTCCTAGTAATCAACCTGCAAACTATATACACGGATACCATGCACAGCAATGCGTATGTAGACGCATAACACATCCCACCAACCAAATGAGCCCAGTGGCCAGCTAGCTCGCATCCTCGGTCTGAGATTAACCGGAGAAAGCCCGATCTGACAGCGTTAACGTGCATTAGTTTCGCATTAGCTGTATTGAAAGCGATATTGTTATACACAGGAACCAAGGCTCTCGGCCTATGTGTCCAATCACGTCTTAGACGCAGGACGCAGGAGCCGGGTCTGGGTATGGGCAGCTGCCAGTCGCGCAGAAAAAGGGACAACAAGGAGCGCCTGTCTGTTTCGCTAGCGCTTCAGCAATCATGGAAAAGCTCTCATACAACGTGCTTATCTACACTTCCCGACATTTTACTCTGCCCTTGCGTCGTATAACCTACCCGCAGCTCAGCTCCCTGTTCCTTGTCGCCGCGCAGGAGGATGGCCTCGATTCAAATGTCTTTGACCAAATGTTTTTGCAAGTTCAGGATTCAGCATCTTAGACTCTTCTGAGAGATTCGAAGAAGAAACTCTTCTTGATTATTTGAAGGAGCGTTATTATCCAGTTCACATCGGCCAAGTTTTCAAATCCCAGTACCAGGTTATCACTAAACTCGACTTCGGCTCAGCGTCAGCGGTATGGCTATGTAAGCATGCGGATATATAACTAACTATCGCAAATATGAGCTGATGTGGCGGAAGTAATGAGCGCTACCTAGTCCTGAAAGTCAATGTTCGAGCTCGGCGACGGTTCCCTGAAGTGGAAGTTTCAAAACACTTGAAAGCCTCCCACGACATCCATAGTGGTAAAAAATATGTCCGGCTCGTCCTTGACTCGTTTGAGATTCCTAGGCCATATGGAGTGCATCCATGCCTGCTCTACTAACCTACCGGCATCGACATCCGTGATTATAATTCACTGTCTTGAGGGTGATGTTTTGCTAGAAAACCTCCTGCGACCCGCCTTCCGGCTGGTCCTTATTGCCCTGGATTACCTCCACCATGCCAAAGTTATCCATGGGATATCTCGGCAACCAGGCCCCATGGACCCTGCTAACTCGTTCTAGATGTTCAGCCAAACAATATCCTTTTGGGCATCGGTGATGAGTTAGTCCTTGCTGAAATGGAGAAAGATGAGATATCCAATTCCGCTCCCCGGAAACAGCTTTGTGATCGCACTGTTTACGCCACTCGTGCGATGCCGCTGACAAGCAGCGAGCCAATACTCGCCGATCTTGGAGAGGCGTGATTGGCTGAAGGGAAGTAAACCAGCGTCATCATGCCAAGTGTATATAGGACACCAGAAGTGATGCTGGGCATGGATTGGGATAACAAGGTCGACATATGGGTCTTGGGTCAGACGGTAAGACTGTCCATCGGCCATATGATATCTACTGGCTTTGGCTTTTGCAGGCATGGATATTGTTCGAACAGGGGCATCTTCTCACGAATCGAGCCCTTGGAAACGATGATGAATACGCTCGACACTTTGCGGAAATGGTTTCTCTTCTGGAACCACCGCCGGTTGAGTTCCTCAAACGAAGTCCAGAAAGCCTCAGGTTTTGGGACGAGGATGGTAAGCGACCTCCTAATTTGTTGCAGGGAATTGGATGGGCTCTGTAGAAATCCCTGGTCAATCTCAGGAGAGTCGTGAATCACGACTCTCCTTGCGTTGGCTACCTGAGGAGAGACCGACTGCGAAGGAGCTCCTGTTAGATGAGTGGTTAAGAGCAGGCGATTATTGATTCGTGATGCACGGCATTACCTTGATTATCCTTTCGCCGCAATGTTAATAATTATAGCCATCTCGAATACTTGGCCAGTCGGTTTTTGATGGCACAGAGCAAATATATTACGCGAGGGTATATGACCCCAGTACAAAGCATGCAATTGTGTATAGTAACCATAAAATAGTATTACATCCCACGCAGTTGGCATATTCTAAGACGGTGAGATAAGATGCTGGGGTTCGAATTGAGCAGGACTCACAACAGCCGAAAGTTCGATATCCACCTTGGAATTCTGTCGGAGTGCGGTCCTGTCACGAAAATCGAGTAGCGAGGGAAGACAGCAGAAGTGGTCATAAGAGAGAGATGAGCTGTTGTTGGCTTGTCTCATATAATTCGACGTGTCAGTCAGGTCGTTTGGAGTCACGGCCTCAATCATGCCGCTACACTATAAGTAGCATCTTTCTCCTTCTAGTCCACTGGATGTCTTGCTGTATTATAATGACTTTATAAATATCCGTCTTTCTTTTCATCTCTTTATTATTCGCTATACTACTCTAGACTTAGCGAGTTATACTCCCCATCCCAGTCACACCCGGCGTGGCGCGCGCCTGACACAATTCCAAAGATGCATGGGTTAGAGGTACTATAAATCGGACTGACTGGACTACTACCATCGACTCTTTTATCTCTATCGAGCCTGGCTACCTGAGTTGGCAATGGCAACATCAAGCGAGCCGCCTCTCTGGCAGCAGCCAACGAACCAAGGCCGCTGCGATCTACCGCCCCTCCAAATCCGGGACTCCCTGACTCGATCATTGACCCCCTTTGTCCCTCAAGACCACGATGGCCGCTGAGTAACTTGGTATGCCTGCGGACCGACGGTCTACGACGACGCGCATCTTGGACACGCCAGAAACTACATCGCGACCGATATTCTTCGCCGAATAATGAGTGACTACTTCCATTTCGACGTGAAGTTCACCATGAATGTTACTGACGTGGATGACAAGGTATATCAGTCAGGTCCATTCAGCCGAGTTACAATCGAGCCCTAATCAGTGGAGTCTATAGATCATCGTTGCAGCACGTTCTAGCCCATTATGTCGCCCAGCACCCCCATTGTCGACGCGGACGTGGTCCAGACAGCGCAGTTGGCATTTTCAACCTACGTGGCGAAGAAATTGCGCCTTCTGATTTCCAGAAAGCAGCGGAGGAGGTATATGCATCTGTTGTCGGTGGAGACGCGCTTAACGGAAGCAAGAAGCCGGGCCCTGACGAAGCCTTAATAAACATGCACACCAAGAATGGATCTGTTGCAGCCCAGGTCATCGTGGAGGCTACTCGCAAAATAAACGGAGACCTTGAATCAAATGCCGGCCTGGACTTTTATAAAACCTGTAAAGACATACTCCTCATCTACTTCGATTCCCTCTATGGCTCCACAATCAGCAGCGATGATCACTCAATATTTGGGAAGTTGACGAAGCATTACGAAGCACGATTCATGTAAGACATGTCCTCGATCCCGATGAACTGACAAGGGTAACGGAGTACGGACCCGAGATAGTCGAGTATGTGGACAAGATCGCAGCAAATGGCTTCGCGTATAGTACCCCCGACGGTTCTGTTTATTTTGATATCAAGGCATTCGAGCAGGCCGGGAACCACTATGCCAAATTAGAACCATGGAACCGGAACGACAAGCATCTCCAGAGAGACGGAGAAGGCTCTCTCACCAAGCATGCCCAGGCGAAGCGCTCGAAAAGCGACTTCGCGCTCTGGAAGTCCTCCCAGCTCGGTTCACCGAGCTGGAACAGCCCCTGGGGCAGGGAACGGCCGGGCTGGCACATCGAGTGCTCGGCAATGGCATCTGCGAAACTGAGCAACCAGCTCGACATACATTCCGGCGGTATCGATCTCGCATTCCCCCACATGACAATGAGCTCGCCCAGAGCGAGGCATACTCGCACGGGACGCAGTGGGTGAATTACTTCCTGCATATGGGCCATCTTTCGATCCAGGGCTCGAAGATGTCGAAGTCCCTTGAAAACTTCACGACTATTCGCGAGGCACTCGACCGCGGGACTTGGACTTCACGGAGCTTGCGGATTGTTTTCCTCCTCGGTGGCTGGCGTGAAGGGATCGAGATCACGCAAGACATGATCAAGGCCTCGAACGTGTGGGAGGAACGCCTGACCAGCTTTTTCCTGAAAGTAAAGGGGCTTCCATTCTCACAACAATCGTCGCTCCAAGCTAACAGTCTTGCTACCGACGATTCTCTGCACGAAAGTCTCGCGGCGGCCCAGAACAAGGTCTTCGGTGCTCTCTGCGACTCGTTCAATACACCGAGCGCAATGGCCGCGATTGCGGAATTGGTTACGAGATTCAATATCGCCGACTCGTCGAATTTGAGCAGCGATACAGTTGAGCGCGTTGCGAGGTGGATCACGTCAATGGTGAATATCCTGGGACTGAACGGTGCAGCTGTTCCAGATAGCCCTGAAATCGGCTGGTCTGGAATCGACATACCAGAACACGCACAACCATATTTGAACGCCGTGTCCGCCATCCGAGATACTCTCCGCCAGTTCGCCAAATCCAAAATGTCCTCATCGCCTGAGACGTTGGATGGCATCCCTGCCGTCAAAGCAGCCCGCGCTCTGCCCTTATCCGACACAACCCGCCCTTACGCAGATCTCCTCGCCGACGTCAAAGAGAGGTCCGCTACCCTGATAGGCGCAGACAACGACTCAAAACAGATACTGGAGCTCTGCGACCACATCCGAGACGTGGATCTGTTCGACCGCGGCTTCTACCTAGAGGGCCAGACAAACGGGCCCACCATAGTCCGTCCAGTCACCCAGGAAATGGTTCGAATGCGCCAAGAAGACGCAGAGCGAGACCTGCAGAGACAAAGCGAGAGAGAACGCGGGAGACAGCAGGAAACGGATAAGGCGAAGATCAGCCGTATACCATGTCCAGGACCCCGGAATTCGGCGCTTGGGATCACGACGGGCTTCCCACGAAGGTCTCGGTAGGGAATGACGTTGCGAAAAGTCGCTTGAAGAAATTGACGACGGAGTGGGAGCGCCAGAAGAGAGTTCATGAGGCTTGGGTTGCAGGCAGCGTTGGATAATGTTTGTTGCTGGCTGGCTCTCTTCGTGCTTCAAGAGAAGCGTGTCCATTCTCTGCTTTTGGCGTGTTGGTAAATATCAGTCATTGGGCTTGCAGGTGGATTCTCGCAAGTATGGACATGTCTTTGGACTATGAAGTCAGTGTGCCAGTTCATAAACATTCGTTCAATTCTGTACTATTCGACTCGTCCTCTATTGGGTATTCTGTGCAGCAGGGACATCACTATAGAGGATGCACCGCCAGGGATGCACTTTTGTCTTTATACACTGATTGTCTTGAAAACACTGCGATAGGTTAGCTGACATCCAAACAGGAAGATCACATTACGTACCCAAATCCACCGCTGCCGGTGGCCATGACAGTACCTGGCATCTGCGCCTGCCAGTGCAGCTCCTTGACCGACTCCATGTAATGCACAAACAATAGCTGCGGCGGCAATTCGCCCATCCCCGCCGCTCGCGCTTCCTCGTCGTCGAGTTCGGCCGCCAGATCCCAAAGGGTAACCGTGTCGGCAGAACCCACTGCCACAACGCTGTCGTCCGATGGATGCCACTCGATACTCGTGATCGGCTCCTGGTGGAAGTCGAATGCTGCCACAGGTGACGGATTGATCTGGGAGGATGGGGTCGACGAGCTCGGCTTCCAGTGTCTCAAATCCCAAACGGCCCATTGTCCGTCGTCCGCGCCAGTCGCGAGGAGGTGGAACGTTTGCTTGGACCAGCTCATAACGTTCACGTCCGTGTTGGAGACCTTCACATCCACTGCCGGCTTCCGCGACTTGGACCGAACATCCCACACCTTTACGCTTCCGTCGCTGCTGGCAGATGCGAAGACGTTGCGCTCATTGGGAGACCATTGTAGTTCCTCAACCGAGGATGTGTGTCCAGTGAAAGGCCGCGTGTCTGTCACCCAGCCCCCACCTTCGGTCCGCGTTGTCGCATAAATCAGCCCGTCATTGTCACCGGTCAGCAGCTTGCCCAGTGGATGCAACGGCGACCAGTCCAACGCATATCCCTCAGTCTTGTGCATCCGAAGAGTGGAAAGAGGTTTCGAGGCGGATGGAGGAAGAACGGTACCAGGAACATCAAAGCTGGTCAGGTGTGGGGTGACATCGTGGATGGCGACCTGGCCGTTCTCCAGCATGGCGGCCGTCACTGTTTGCGGTGGCTTGGAATAATCCCCAGATTGCGGCGGGGTCTGATGGCAACGGATGCGATTGGTGGTCGAACCCAGGGGAATAGTCTTCGACTCGAGGATTGGCTCGCCCATATCGTCGTCGTCCGAATCGCTCTCCGAATCCGTCTCGTTCTCCTTCTCCATCTTGCTCAATCCGCTCATCTTGAGCACCATGAGTTCATTGTCCTTCGATCGATTGCCCTCCGCCTGTGTGCCCGCCACGGAATATACCGTCGCCGGATAAGTCTTGCGGTTATCGCCTAGAGAATCACGAACGACGTCAAACGATAGACAGGGCCACGGTGTGCTGAGGGTATGTAGCATGTCGTACGTAGACGGATCCGGCGAGAGAACCTCGTCTGGGCCAAGTTTCGTCCTCCCAGGAATGAATGTCTGCTGGTCAACTTCCATTGCATCTGCGGGGCTAGTCAGTCACACGCTAGGATTGTCCATTATCGACCAGCACATACCATTGCCCTCCTCGGCCTCACGCTCTGCATCTGGGCGGCCATCGACGCCGGCCTCTAGAACCTCATCTTCACTCTCAAACTCGTCCTCGAATTCGTCCTCGAACTCCCCCACCTCGTCGGGCGGGGCGTCCGCAACGGGTCGGTCTCCCGCCTTGAGGGGAGCGGATTGCTCCTCGGCGGCATCAGCGGTTCTCTTCGACATGATTCACGAGTATATGAGAGTTCTTCACAGCTGGGACGAGCCAGTCGTGCAGGGAGAGGAATCGGTGTTTTTCTGGCTGGCGGGCTCAGCAACTTTTTTCTTCACCGCCTTTGATGCGCTAAACCCGGTTTAGTCTAGCACCATAGGCCCGCCCACGTCGGCCGACCGCCTGTTTTTGCCACAGTCCCTGGCGCTGTTTATCTCCCCGGTCGTCGGCTTGTATCTGCGTTCGTTCTGTTTGGGCTTCTAGTCGTCATTGCATATTCAGAGGCTGTCACAGCTCCCGCTTTCGGTCCTTGTTGTTGCTGTTGTCGTCTTTCTTCGAGCTCCTGCTCCTACCGCCAAGAGAAGCCAAACCGCTCTCTGCATTGGCTTACAGCTGAAGGCCATCCGCTGCGTGCTCGCAAGGCCTATGGGCTGCTAGGGTGCTATTCAGTGTGTCTCTTGGACCGATCCCATGAGCTCGTTCCGGTCGCTCCCCTGACTCCACTTGAAATCGGTTGGTTCAGCTCCCCGCTCCCGGTTCCAAGGTTATCAGCCGCTGACCTCTGGCTGTGCAGGTCGCATTCGGTCGCTGCGATACCTCGAATCTCGTCTGTTCATGATGGATGCGCCACACCAACCAGTCACCGACACTGTTGCTGTCGATACGGCTTCTGCTCCAGAGCCGCAGCAGCAGCTTCCTCCAGAGCAGCCGCTCCCACAGGAGCAGCAGCAGAGCGTGGAACATCCCCCTCGAACTTCAGAATGATGACCACGGGGGAAACAAAAATGAACCCAAGCTACCACAATGGTTATAGCAGCGACTCCCACGCCCAATACTCCACCGGCCCTGCTGGATTCAACCCTCCCGTCCACGATTCCACATCCCAAGACGCCGAACAGACTCGTCTCACCTTCTCCCCCTCCATAACACAGCAGCCACAGCCTCCCTCCTTGTCCAGGCCAAGCTCGGCTTTTTCTAGCGGCCCTGAGCGACACGGGGCTTCGCAACAACACCACGAAACTAGCCAGAGGGCTCAGCCTGCGAAGAACAGCGTGGTGATCAAGGTCGGAATGGTGGGGGATGCCCAAATCGGGAAGACCAGTTTAATGGTCAAGTACGTCGAGGGTAGCTGGGATGAAGACTACATTCAAACATTGGGTGAGTCGACATATTCTGGAGGACGGACGGTTGCTCATAGTGTGAAGGGGTCAACTTCATGGAAAAAACCATCTCGATCCGCAATACGGAAATTACCTTCTCGATCTGGGACCTTGGTGGCCAGCGGGAGTTCGTCAACATGCTTCCTCTGGTGTGCAACGACGCTGTTGCTATCCTGTTCATGTTCGATCTCACCAGGAAGAGCACCCTGAACTCGATCAAGGAATGGTACCGCCAGGGCCGTGGGTTCAACAAGACAGCCATTCCTTTCCTGATTGGCACCAAGTACGACCATTTCGTCAACTTCCCTCGGGAGGACCAAGAGGAGATCTCTGTTCAGGTAAGTCGAGTCCGAGATTCATTCCGAGGGTGCTGACCATTGGCAGGCCAAGCGGTTTGCCAAGGCGATGAAAGCCAGCCTGATATTCAGCAGCACGAGTCACAGTATCAATGTCCAGAAGGTCAGGATATTCCATCAGCATCCGCATCCGCATCAGCTCGGCTAACTTGGAACAGATCTTCAAGATTGTTCTGGCCAAGGCCTTTGACCTGAAGTGTACGATTCCCGAGATCGAGAACGTCGGCGAACCTTTGCTGCTGTATAAGTCCGTCTGAACGGCGACGGGGAGACTTGTGTGATGATTATGTGCATGGACGAAGCGATGTTGACGATTGAGCTGCCGTGGACACGTACTCTGTATGCTGGCAGTGGCTTCGCCACCGCGTCGCTTCCTCGCCGGTATTTTTTTCCCTCTCTTCCGCATTGGGCTGCGTCTAGGATGTATTCCCTTTACTCTCGTCCCTTTCATTCTCGTCTTTTAATCTCCTGTGTGGAATTCTCTTTTCTCGTTTATTCATGGCCATTTCGTTCGGACAAGTTGGAGTGGCCGTATCCCGGGAATGGCCGGATTGGAACTGGAGTGCTGGATGGGAACAATGTGTCTGGTCTGCCGCGATTTCTCATAAGCGACAATGCTGTGTCTACTGTCTAGATAATGCAACCGTGGAGTCGGGTGTGTGTGGTCCCCGTGTGAGTTGGCGCGATGAGGCTCTACCAGAGGGCAGTCAGCCTTGCGGGGCTCGGCACCACCGCTTGCCTTCCTGCTCTCTTCGAACTATTCGTGTCGATGCTGTCTCTACCCTGCTAGTCTTGCTTTCGGCCCTCCTAGCGTCTTTAGCTCCATTACCTCGCCAGTTTTAAAAGTCTTTCGTTCACCATCGTTCTCTTTATGCACTTTTACTCTCTCATTCTCAGCCGCTCTCGACTGAATCCCCCTTCACCTCCGACCACGATACATCATCATGGGCGAGGAACCACAAAGGCTTTCGATCCAGCAGCGCATTGCCGCTTTGAAACAGGCACAGGCAGGACATATCTCCAACGGCCCTGAACCTCCGCTCGCGCAGTCCCAACCATCGTCACAGTCAGTCCCGGTGCGGAACAAGACCGTCAACAACCCTACGTGCAACGGTGACTCGACGAGCAATTATGCCTCAAACACTGGCCAGAAACCGCCTCCTCTGGAGAAGCCGAAATCCAAAGTCCCTCCTCCCCTGCCATCGCGAAAACCCTCGGAACAATCTCCTGCCCTACCTCAGCGCCGTCCGTCGTTCGAGCCCAACCGGAGGAACTCGCCGGAGTCGGCGGCTTCTGATATGTCAATGTCGACTACTACGAGCACTGGGAGGACTACAGCGGCATCATCAGCTTCGACAGATGGTGCTGCCCACCATATACGGGCACCGGCCTACGGTGAGTCAGACCTGCCTCCCTTGCCGCCAAGGAAGGACCAGAGTGTTAGACCGCCGTCGCGACCGAGGTCGACGAATACTGTCCAACCTCCGGCATTACCCCCGCGTCGCGGTACAAGCAACAGTCCAGCGTCTCGCCCGGCACCTGTACCACCGCGAACGCCCTCGAGAGATCACATCGGACAGTATCAGAGGTCTAGCAGCGAGAGCAATAAGTCGCCAGCAAGGAGACCTCCGCAGTCGCAGCCGTCATCGGATGCCCGACAGTCTGGTTTTGCGGAGATGAACAAGGGCGCTGCGAATGCCGACAGCCACAGCTCCGCGTCCAATGGTGTACCACGAGGGCACGAGCCAAGTCCTACGCCACCGCCTGTACCACTGGGTTCTCGGCCTGACTTGTCCAAGATCCAAGCAACCAAACCCCGCGTGAATGTGTCGAATGGGCCGGTCGGCGCGCCCAGCGCCGTATGCCTGAAGTGCCGCGACTTCAGAGCCGCCGATTCGCATGCGGCCCGGTTCCCGCGGCAGTCGCTGCCCTCATACGACGTGGCCTGGCTAACGAGGGAATTGACGGGGCCGTTTCCTTCGCCAACGGACAAGGCCAGGGTGCTGTTTACCTGGCTGCACCACAACGTCGAATATGACGTGAAATCGTTTTTCAATCATTGTGTGCAGCCGTCGACGCCAGCCGGAACGCTCGCCACGGGGCTAGCAGTGTGCGAGGGTTACGCTAAACTGTTTGCGGCGCTTGCGCAGCATGCCGGGCTGGAGGCCGTGGTGGTCTCGGGCCACGGGAAGGGCTTTGGCTATCAGGAGCTCGCGCCCGGGAGTAGTCTGCCGCCGTATGAAGGAAACCATGCATGGAACGCGGTCAAGATCGACAACGGGCAGTGGAAGTTGATCGACGCAACGTGGGGAGCGGGAGTGGTGCAGGGATCCGGGCAGCCGTACGCCAAACGGTTCACCCCGTCGATGTTCACGAACACGAATGACGAACTTGGGTTGAAACACTACCCCGCTAATCGGGACCAATTTTACCGAGACGACGGGCGGCCATGGATTGGGTGGGAAGAGTACCTCGTTGGCGGCCCCGAGCAGCCGAATACGTTTGACGATGTTCGGAAACACAGCCTTGGCGAAGGCACGTTTTTACCCGCAGCCAAACGCATCTCAATCCGACAGCCTGGGCCCGTTCGCTTCCAGTTCGGATTAATCTGCGAGCACTGGACGCTGGAACGGCACAGCAGGGCGCTCCCAGGGCTTTTCCTGCTGATGGTGCATGGGGTGGACGGGCGCCACGAGGACCGGGTGCCGATGAATCATGTACGAGGGTCGGGACCCGGTGGAGGGGGGGATTTCTGGTACGTGGATGTGGCGGACGCGAGGGCGCTTGGAGCGCCGGGTCAGAAGGTTCAGCTGGCGGTGCTGACCAGCTTCGGGGATCAGAAGGACGCGCGAGGGGTCACCGCGCAGGAGTATCGGGAGAAGGTTGGGCGAGTGGGGATGGCGTGGGCGTATATAGCGGAGTGGGAGTTGGTGTTATGATACCCTTTACCTATGCTTATGGAGTGGAGTAGTTTGGCTAATTCATGGCATCGCATAGCCAGAGTGCCCGTGGGCTAACTATACACTAGGGGTGGTCAACACTGTACTCTACTGTTCTCTGTATGAAGACGGATGGATGGTCGACCGAGGGCAAGCGCTAACCCTTTTGGCGACGGAATGGTAGGGTTTCATCGACTAGTAACGCGCCGAGGAGGCTTCAGCTGGCCGCCAGCCAACCACACCAGGCCCCTCGCCCGTGTCCGTGTCTGTCCAGTCTGTTAAGTTGCGCTAGTGGGTGAATTTCCCCGGATTCTGGCTGCACCGCGACCGCCATTGGCCCTGATTCTCCGCTCCCCGCCGCCATCATGTGACGCCCAAGCCCTAACGCGGCCGCTGATTCCCCGATGCAGCAGGTCGGGTGGTTGGATGGCTCGAGTGAGCCTGTGCAGTAGTCCGGTCTTGATTGCGTTCGGCAATCACCGCTGTTTCCCCGATCCTGGCCTGGTGCGAGACCAATGGGAAATAGGGCTGCAAGCCATGGCGTTTGGCGTTTCTTGGGCCCATGCTTTTTTCGCGCCAATTGTTTTGTTGCGCGTGATGGAGACTGTCTGGGGATGCTGCCGGCCTAGGAATATGCTCCAGGTCTGTATGGACTAGAGCTACGTATCTGGGGTTCGGTGGGCAGGCTACGGCTAAACGGCCAGGTCTCCCTCCTTCCCTGCTGGTCGCTCCCGCTCCTTCCTTTTCTACCTCCTGCCTCCCTCCCCTTCTTCTCCCCTTCTTTCTTTCCTCTTCCACCCTTCCCCTCTTCCTCCTCCATCTCTCCCTTCCCCCGCTAGCGTCTCGCCATGTATGTTATTGGCAACGTCTACATCATCGCGGCCATCGCCGTCTTCGGCGGTGCGCTGTTTGGCTTCGATATCTCCTCCATGTCCGCCATTATCGGCACCCAGGAGTACCTCTGCTACTTCAACGAGAGTGGTGAGGTCTGGTACGAGGACGGCAAGAAGAGGTGCGGTGGTCCCACGGCCAACGTGCAGGGCGGCATCACTGCTTCCATGGCCGGGGGCTCGTGGCTCGGTGCTTTGAGCTCCGGCTACGTGTCTGACTATCTTGGCCGCAAGACCGCCATCCAGGTCGGTGCTGTGATCTGGTGAGCCTTCTCCCTTCTCTGGCACCGTTGGGCCGCATCTAACTAGCTCACTCTGCAGGTGTATCGGGTCCATTATCGTCTGCGCCGTCCAGAACATCCCCATGTTAATCGTCGGCCGCATCATCAACGGCTTCAGTGTCGGTATCTGCTCCGCCCAGGTTCCCGTGTATATCTCCGAGATGGTATGTCCTCCCTATTTTCTGAGGGTGTGGTTCTGTCTTTGCTAATACTGTCAGGCTCCTCCCACCAAGCGTGGTCGTCTGGTCAGCTTGCAACAGTGGGCCATCACCTGGGGTATCCTGATCATGTTCTAGTAAGCCACGGCGTTGTGTGTCGGTGGCGCGCTTTCTGACAAGCTTCAGCATTTCCTATGGTAGCAGCTTCATCGACGGCAATGCCGCCTTCCGCCTTCCATGGGGTCTGCAGATGATTCCCGCTATCTTCCTCTTTTTCGGCTTGATTTTCCTCCCCGAGTCGCCTCGTTGGCTGGCCCGCAAGGACCGCTGGGAAGACTGCCATAGGGTGCTCACCATAGTTCACGGAAAGGGCGATCCGAATGCCCCCTTCGTTGCGCGCGAATACGAAGAGATCAAGGCCATGTGCGAGTTCGAGCGCAACAATGCCGACGTCAGCTATGTCGAGCTCATCAAGCCGAATATGATCTTCCGCACCCATATCGGCGTCGCCACGCAGATCTGGTCCCAGCTGACCGGCATGAACGTCATGATGTACTACATTGTGTACCTCTTCCGCATGGCCGGCCTCGGGAGTGAAACCATCCTGATCTCGAGCATCAACTACATCATCAATGTCTTCTGCACCATCCCTGCTATTCTGTGGATGGACCGCTGGGGCCGCCGTCCGACTTTGATCGTCGGCGCGATCCTAATGATGATCTGGATGTATGCCAACGCCGGCCTGATGGCTACTTACGGCGAACCCGCTCAGCCAGGTGGTCTGGGTAATATCGAGGCGCAGTCTTGGCTAGTCACAGGCCCGCCCAGCAAGGGTGTCATCGCGTGTACCTATCTCTTCGTGGTAAGCACAGCATCCTCAGCACCCAAGTTTTTACCGCTGACCTTCCACGCAGGCCTCCTTCGCCATAACCTGGGGGCCCGCCAGCTGGACCTACCCTCCGGAGCTCTACCCTCTCCGCGTCCGTGGCAAGGCCCTTGCGCTGGCCACCTCGGGGAACTGGATCTTCAACTTCGCCCTCGGCTGGTTCGTGCCCCCGGCCTTTGCCAACATCGAGTGGAGAGTCTACGTCGTCTTCGGCGTATTCTGCACAGCCATGGCCCTCCACGCCATTTTCCTGTTCCCCGAGACCTCCGGCAAGACCCTCGAGGAGGTCGAGACCATGTTCACCGACCCCGCCGGCTTGCCGTACATCGGGACTCCGCCCTGGAAGACAAAGAACGAGTACAAGCGCGGCAGGCAGTACGAAATTGCCGATATCGAACATGCGAAGGGAGTTGAGGCGGCAGCAATGGCTCATGAGGAGCGGGTTCAGGAATTGAAGGCTTAATTGGCTTTCTGAGTCCTCTTTGCGCATGCATATGTAGGATGAATTGCGCTGGAAAGATGGTGGTGTTTCTGATAATATCTGATGTTTGGTAGTTTAATGTAGTTGGTGGTTGCCATTTGGCGAATGATACCACCTGATGTCTCCTTCCCGAGCAAGCCTCCCGTCGATGGGACGAGTCCAGTCTGGTCATTTCTGAGTAGCAAAAACAACAACAACAACAACAACAACAACAACAGACCAGTGTTGGATTCGAACCGGCGACTTTGTCAGTGTAAACGTACGGAATAATCGGCCACGGCAGGGTCCACACTTCTCTATCATAGCCTCATGAAACAGGATAGCATCGGTTACCATCTACAGTACTCGCCCTTATGAGGCCCAGCACCTCCGCACAATCTGAATCCAGACTGGGCTCACTTCCCAGAGTTGTTTGGTTTTGGTCGCGCACTACTGCTGACACAATATAATACAGGATATAGTAGTATGATGTTCTCCTGTTCTATACATAACCCGGACATGCAGTCACCCTCGTCCGATGTTCAGATCGATTGTTGTATCGTATTCAAACGTTGTCCATACGCAGATTTTGCTCGACCCCGGGAGCAGTATGGAAAGCGACGGCCAATCAGGGACATTATGAGAGGAAGCATTGTTAGGTTCATACTTACCGGAGGCTGGGCGACGATGCAACGAACGTACGTACGTAGGTTCTCAGTGGTTCGTTCTCCTTTGAAATTTCAATACTAAATTAATCAAGACAACAATGGCCGGTTGGTGTAGTCTGGTCATCACGTACCGCTAACAAATTACCCTAATTGGGTAGTTAGTTCCGGTAAGGTCGCCGGTTCGAACCCGGCACCGGTCATTTCATTTTTAGTTTTCTACATTTTTTCTTATTCGTTTTATCTTTTTCATTCATCATTCATTCCTTTTTGTTTTGTTTGTTGTTTGACCTTTTTAATTTCGTCCTACGCTTTACTTTTTCTTTTCTCTCTTTTTTTTTTTTATGTATTTCAATGCCACGGGATACTGTAAGTACTATAAAGCCTGTTTATTACTCGCCCCTATCTATAAAGGCCTACTACTACTCTACTCATGCATGTACTGCAGCAGCGGCAAGTACCCGAGGTCGGATTCGGTGTAAAGAACGTGGTTAAAGTACCGATAAAGTTATGTTTCACCGCTCAATCAGCTTACTAAGGACAGCGGCCGGTTGGTGTAGTCTGGTCATCACGTACCGCTAACAAATTACCCTAATTGGGTAATTAGTTCCGGTAAGGTCGCCGGTTCGAACCCGGCATCGGTCATTCGTTTTTGTTTTTTATTTTACTACCCACTTACTTAGTGTGCTGGTGGCTTCGAAATCAAATAATGCCTATTTCTAAATCCTGATGATAGATAGATGCTGAAATAAAATTAATTCTTAACTATAAATAACTACTAAACTTCTTGTAAGTAAGGCGTTAAAAAAAAAAAAAGAGGAGAAATAAGTACCCCAAAAAACGATTGACCGATGCCGGGTTCGAACCGGCGACCTTACCGGAACTAACTACCCAATTAGGGTAATTTGTTAGCGGTACGTGATGACCAGACTACACCAACCGGCCTTGCTTTCTGTCAATTTTATCCGATGGTAAAATATAAAGAAAAATAAGTGTATTTAAAAAAAAAAAAACCTCCCCCATCCTCCAGTTTCCCGGACTGGGTTGTATTTTAGTCCATGCATGACGAGGGCGACACACAAATCAAATAACGGTACGCATGTGTCTTCCGTACACTCCGCTTGGTCGTACCTGGCAATCGCCCCCAACTATTAAGGAATCCTGGCCAGGGGTTTGATGTGCTTCTCGAGTGCTGCGTTGATACCATGAGTGCGAGAGAGAGCAGTAGGGCTCGACACGATGGGATGATGAAGATTGTAGACGCATAAGAATTTGCTATGTGCAAACTGTGTTAAAGTAAAAAGTTGCAGAAGTGCAATTTAGGCCCCGAATTTAGCCCTCAACCATGCTACTACAACATCTCCCAGGTACATGATAGCATTCAAACGCTGGATAATCGAGTTGACGACAGACACGCCCCAGCCTCCAGCGCCCGCACTCTGTCCCATAGCCATCAAGCTCCCGGGAGCAATGTTTCCGAACAAACTATGGACGAGTGCGGCGAAAGAACCTGTGTTTCATAAACAAGTGGTCAGTCAAGTTTCGAAGTGCAGAGCAGGACGTGTTTTGTTGGGTATTCCTGTAACGTTGCGCATACCTCCCTGAATACCGCCCTGTGTGGATCCCATCAATGATAGAAACGGGGTTGCTATAATGCGTGGGAGGACGGAAATAGCAGCACCGACAGCAAAGACGGTGGCTTGACCAGGGTTTTGGGCGGCCCAGCTGGATGCCTACAACACAATTTAGCGACGGTGACCAAGACACTTTGATAGAAGGTGTGTCCCAACCTGTGCCGTCAGACCTGCGGACTTTTTGAAGACAGGTCAGCCGTAGGTTACAACAATCTGTCTGCCCTCGAAGCAGGCTCGCATGACTGCAGAGATAACAACCTGGGAGGAAAGATTTCTGGAAGACATGGGTGGGGTGGATAGTTATTGAATGGTGATCAACCAGGCGAAGTTGTCAGATGTAGCAGATAATCCTGGATTGGGGATGGCGGTAAATAAGAGAAGGTGAGTGGTGCCCAAAATGCAAGAGAGCGTCCCTCGAGTCACAGAAAACCCGGAGTGTGCGTATCCCATATACTACTAACCGCCGCAGAACTGACTGCTGGCTTGTCTGCATTTCACCGCACTCAGTCACTAGATGTGCCGTCGTCCATATACAGACAGGTGTCTGAGGAAGTAGGTTAGGGTTTAGATCGTACTCCATGGAGACCTGGTCGTCATCTGACCCACATCGCTTCCGTCACGCTCGAATACGAATACGTATACTGCCGATAATTATTGATCCTTGTGGGCCTTTTTCAACAATATGTCGACCTCTATTTCTCTTCTACTAGCGAAGTATTCATGCAGAAACGCATAGAACACGTAGAAAAGTGCAAATATAAATTAGGTGTACGTACAAAGTGCTCCATAATAGGGCTTTGTACCTCGGCGAAGGCGGTGGGGTGGGCCCGGCCAGCAAAAAAGCGGCAACCCCCTGGATCTGCCGGGCTTCTTGAACTTCGACGCTGCCATCTCGCCTCGTCCTTCTAGCGCCCGGGTCCGTTCTGCCTTTTCTCTTCTCTTCTCGGTTTATTGACCGTATCCTCTCCTTTACTTACATCCTCCAACTGCGTCTCCGCCTCTCCTCCCCCTCGTCATCCGCCCCGCGCGGATTTCAATTGGTCGGCGGAAGCATCGACCGCTGCTCCTGACTAGCGCCGCATGGGACACTCCGTCGACGGCCCAACATTTGCATTTCATACTACTCAGTTGATAGATAAGCTATGGCTCGGCCCCGGGGAAAGTCGGGCAGCCTGGGTGAAGACATCCGAGGCGACACCAGCGCCCCGGCCATGTCCACCATGAACGAAGTCAGTCCTACCGACGCAGACACCTCGAAGTGGGAGAAGGTATGGCTGCTTGCAACGCGAGTCTTGTTGTCCTGTCTGTCGGCGGGTTGTTTACTCTTCTCAGGAGCTCCGCTCTTCCGTCGAGAGGCCCCCGAAACCGCCTGTGAAACGCCGCAAACATCGTTCGTCGCTGCGTCGCTTCAAAGATACGTGCCTGAAACACACATGGCTCCTACCCCTTCTCATCCTGATCGTCCTTTTGTTCGTGTATGCCGTCAACCCCACGCCGTCCAACCCGATGCATAGCGCGATCTTCCTGTCCTACCCGCAGCCGCCCAAGCACCCTGGCGGCCCCACCATGTATGGAAAAGGCCCCAAGGATATTGCCTTTGTGTGCTTCTACACCGTCGTCCTGTCGTTCACCAGGGAGTTCCTCATGCAGCGCTTGATCCGGCCGTGGGCGGTCTACTGCGGGATCCGCGGGAAGGGCAAGACGGCGCGCTTCATGGAGCAGGTGTACACGGCCATATACTTTGCGGTTTTTGGGCCGTTCGGGCTGTACGTGATGAGCAGGTCTGATATCTGGTATTTCAACACGACGGCGATGTTCGAGGGCTTCCCGCATCGGGAGCATGAGCCTTTTTTCAAGGCGTACTATCTCCTCGAGGCCAGTTACTGGGCTCAGCAGGCTATCGTGTTGCTGCTGCAGCTGGAGAAGCCGAGGAAGGATTTCAAGGAGCTGGTCGGGCATCACATCATCACCCTGGCTCTCATCGGGTTGAGCTACCGCTTCCATTTCACATACATTGGCATTGGCGTGTACATCACCCACGATGTGTCTGACTTCTTCCTCGCGGTATGACCGGCCCCTTGCTGTCTTTGGCGGATTGACTGACATACTCCTGCAGACGTCAAAGACGCTGAACTACCTCGACTCCATCCTCACCGCGCCATACTTCGGGACGTTTGTCGCGATATGGATCTACCTCCGACACGTCCTCAATCTGAAGATTCTCTGGGCTGTTCTGACTGAATTCCGCACGGTTGGGCCGTTCGAGCTGAACTGGGAAACGCAGCAGTACAAATGCTGGATCAGCCAGTACATCACCTTCGCTCTGCTCGCCAGCCTGCAGGCAGTGAACATGTTCTGGCTCTTCTTGATCCTGCGCATCTTGAAGAACTACCTTTTCAACAGCGTGAAGAAGGACGAGAGAAGCGACGATGAGGAAGAGGACGAGCCGGTGGAGCAGGCCCATGCGACGGGGTCAGAGGCCCGGAACAAGGAGAACCAGACTCCCCAGGTTCTGGTGAACGGAGAGCCGGTTGGCGAGAGAGGGCTGCGATCACGCAGCTAGAATGATCCTTGAGCAGCGGCAGGGCTTCTTACCCGAAGCCGCACCGCAACCAACCATTTCGGGCCATTGATTCATGCAACACAGTCGTCTTGTTGGTATGATGCATTCATGTTTCGGTCCGGTCAGCATTTCTGCATGGTCTACACGGTCTACACGGTCATACGCATCGCTTTGCGGCATTTTGATCTGGCGTTCTCTGCGCTATGGATTTATATAGTGATGATCTCGTGGATCCCTGTCTGGTTGTTTCTATTGGTGTCTTAATAGTAATAATAATGCATTGTTGGCATTGGTTCAATTGTCTGGTAGAGTGTGTTGTTTGGTAGAAGCCATGCCCCGTCTACGGTATGGTCTACGAAACCCGGCCCATGTTGGATGCAATCAACTGGATACGCTACCATTGCTGAGCTCTGATCTAGTCGACCGATCGCGACTGTCGATAAATCTACATTACACCTGCGGGCGCTGGGTATCCACCGAGCCGCGCAGCTTGGCCGAATCCGCATCCGACTCGCCCTTGACGCTCATACCGGGCCTGGTTGTAAACGGATTCGACGTACTATCATTATCCACGCCCTCCTGCTTGCCAGACGTGGTCGACGGACCCGCGGGCCACTTGACAGCCGCGGCCTGACGTTCGTCAGCAACCAGCCAACATCCACACATCCACACCCGGGGAAACCTGGCCACCAGCGCCAACCAGCCAACCAGCCAGACAAACAAACAAACATACCTGATCAACCTCCGACGGCTTCTGGTTCTCGCTCTCCTGCTTGTGAACCGCCCTCGCGGCCGACTCCTCCGGCTCCCTGGCCTCGGGCGACGCCGCAGGCTCGGCCTGCGCCTCCTCCTCTTCCTGCTCGGTCTTCTCCGCGTGATGCACGGCGCCCTCGTCGTGGTCGTGGTGCTCAGGCTGCTCCTCCGGGCCGTTTTGGATCAGGAAGTATGCCCCCGGGGCCGTCACGGCGACTGCGCCGATGAACCTTTGATTGTCAGTTAGCTGGTGGATTGCGCTGGTTGACTGGGTCAGGCTGGGTGGATGGTTGGGCTGGCCTACCAGGCATGTCACTGCCCGATTTCGCTTCTTCCGCCTTCTGCTCGGCATACCCCCGTCGACTGCCCCCAGCGCGAACGCCGGTCGTCGGCCCGCGGCTCCGGCTCCGGCTGCTGGGCGCGCGATGGAGCGCGCGGCGGTGAATGTGCGGGCGAGGGAAGGGCGAGCGAGGACCATTGCGTGTTATGGATGTCTGGTGGTGTAGTTTGGGTAGGTAGGTAGAGAGGGTGTTGGTTGGTAGGTTGGTAGTTGGCTGAGGTCGGCACGAACGGGCGGATTGTCCCGTCGCCTGGTGATGTAATTTAGCGCGGTGTTGGCTGGGTGCTGTACATGGTATGCTTGTATTTCACAGAGACTGCTGGCAGTGTATACCCTACACCAGGAGCCGTTTGGAATATGCGTTGGTACTATTACAAGTATTTAGTAAGAATGGTTTATGGCGGGTGTGGATGGCGCAGCTCAACAGGTTGTATAAATATACCAGTGCGTGTAAACAGACCGGATAGCACACGACGGAGCTCACCATATAGGGCGAAACGGCTATGATAACCACCCCCCCCCCCCCCCCCCCCTTTTTCAAACCTCATACAAGCTACCTGAAGGTATAGAAAATCTGAAACCCACCGTTCTGAACTGTTTTTACCTCAAACGCAATTGTATGAACAAATTTAAGTAGAAGTAGTCACTCCTATATCATAAGGAGTTCTCGATGGTCCAGTGGTGAAGATACCCGCTTGTCATTGTATAAGCGCGGGTGACCGGGGTTCGATTCCCCGTCGGGAAGTTCTTTTTGTCCTGCTTTATTTCTTTCTATTTTTAATGTCGTTTCTATTTTTTATTTCCTTATTATTCATTCCTCCTTTCTTCCTTTCCACATATTTATTTGCTTTTATTCGTCATCGTCAAAAGGCGGTTTGACAGCCCTTAAGTTACAAGGTGGACGCCTCAGGCCGCACCCCGCCTTGCTCTCCGCCTGAGCTCCGAGCTTCAACTCACCCTCCCCTCTCTCCTACAAATACCTGCACCTACACACGCCTTCACGTTCACCTTCACCTATCCTATTTCTGTTATCAGTCTATAGGTAGCATCAACTGCAGCTCTGTTTCCTCCAACTCTGTCAACACCATGGCCGATCGACAAGCAGTCAAGCACGACCTCCACGGTCTACTATCCAAGCTCAGTGACCCGGATCCTGATATGAGATACATGTCCCTCAATGACTTGCTGGGAATCCTGGACAGCTCCAGCTCCTCCTACCTCTCCTACGACAAAGCCTCATCCTCGCAACTCGCCGATGGCTTGCTGAAAGCGCTGGACGACCAACACGGCGATGTGCAGAACCAGGCCTTAAAATGGTCAGTAGATGCTGCTATCCCGCAATATCTTGTCTGACCTCTCCAGCTTCGGCCCTCTTGTTGGACGACTGCCGTCCGACAGCCTTGCACCTCTTCTCGAGAAACTCACCGACTTGACCACCTCCCAGACTATCGACACCTCCGTACCCAACACCGCCCTGAGATCCGTCATCACTGCCTTCCCCCGCCCGGAATCAGCCCAGTCGAGCGCCGAGACGAAGATGGCCTATGCAGCCGTGTCGAGGGTCTTGGTTCCCCGCTTGACCGGCCCCACGCCGTCTCCGTCCGCAAGGAGAGGGTCTGTTGTCAAGGGCATGTTAGAAAAGGATCCCTCCAAAGGCTTCAGCAGTGACGCCATTGATGTCTTGATTACGGTGGTGGATTGCTTCGGCCCGCTCCTCAAAGAGTCCGAATTGCTGGCCTTGGAGCGATCGGTCATGGCTATTATCGACAACGACACGGCTGGCACCGTGGTTACCAAACGAGCCTTGGCCGCTATTTCGACGCTTGTCCTTCACTTCTCGGACAACAGGCTCAATTGCTTTGTGTCGGAACTGGTCGACAGGTTTAACTCTCTGGAGCTGTCGACCGTTCACCGACGTCATTTGATCGCGACTGTCGGTAGCATAGCGAGGAGTGCACCGGTCAAGTTTGGGCCGCATCTCAAGACACTGGCTCCGTTTGTTCTTTCGGCCGTCGGGGAAGAAGATCTTTCGCAGGTATGTTATATGTCTTTTTAGCTTCGAATGCTGACCCGTGTAGTAGCCAGCGCAAAACACCAATACGCGGGTTTTGCGGTCCGCCGCTTAACATGACCAGACAGATGCACTGGTATGCTTCTACGCCTTGCACGATTTAGCATGTAATATAGACTTGGTAGATGGTTGGGTTGCCATCCTCGACGAGCAATGACACGTTGATATGATGAATGTTCTTCGGGTCCCTGTTTGCATATGCTTAGCCTTCAAATGAGCCGTTACATGATGGCTGGTGCAATGCTAACGCAGTGCCTGGCATGATTCTTTCCTTGGAGAACAGGCAACTGCACGGCTGTGCGAGAACAGGTACCTACTACCGACCTCACTTGAACCTTCCTATACAGTCATTCAAGTCGTTGTTTCCTCAAGGACAACACCATACCTTCTCTCGCCAGGCAATATGCTATCCTCTGTCATTCATCTCTCTCCCAGCACTCCTTACCAACGCACAATATTCTCTCGTCCCATTATCATACATCTTAACTCATATCCTCACCGAAAACTCTCAAAATGCGGATGCCTGGATTTTCTATCCTGGCCAGCGCCAGTCTCGTCGGTTTTTCGATCGGCGACACCGGCGTGGGTGTTGGCCGCCACGACTTCAGCGTTGCTCCGGGAATGAGTGCGCTTGTGGATGCTGCGGCAAATGACAGATGCGGTCCCGGCCAGGGAAAATGCCCTGAAGACAAATGTTGCTCGACAGCCGGTAAGTATACCACCGCCTTGGGCGGATTCCGCGATCTAACAGCTCTGCAGGTTACTGTGGCACATCCGCAGCCCACTGTCGTTCTCCAGATTGTCAAGTCAACTTCGGCAGATGCGACGCGAGTAAACGCCCCAATGGTCCGCCGACCACAGAAGTCCCTCGCCCGCAGGACGGCAAGGCCGCTTATGGCCCTGAGACTATCCGCAGGTGCTCCGTTCCAGGAACAGTTGCCTTGACCTTCGATGACGGCCCTAATCGGTATACCGGTGACCTCCTCAACCTGCTGGATAAATACGATGCCAAGGCCACGTTCTTCATCACTGGCATCAACAACGGCAAGGGGGCGATAGATGACCACGACCTCCCTTGGGAGTCCTTCATCCTGCGTATGGAAGAGCGCGGTCATCAGATTGCCAGTCATACCTGGTCGCACCATGATCTCGGCAAGGCGTCACACTCGCAGCTCCGCGAGGAGATGTTTAAGAACGAGGCGGCGCTCCGCAATATCTTGGGCAAATTCCCGGCGTACATGCGTCCGCCGTATTCGAGTTGCGGCCGCGAAAACGGCTGTCTGGAAGAAATGGGCGCGCTCGGATACCACATTGTTCTGTTCGACATCGATAGCAGGGACTACAGCAATGACAGTCCGGATAAAATCCAGGTCTCCAAGGACGTTTTCGACAAGGCCTTGGACTCGTCCAAGCCGTCTGAAAAATCCTGGCTGGTCATCGCCCATGACGTGCACGAGCAGACTGTCCACAACCTCACAGAGCACATGCTGAAGAGACTCTTGGCTGATGGATATCGCCCAGTCACCGTCGGCGAATGCCTGGGTGACCCCAAAGAATTCTGGTATCGCAAAGACAGCCACGGTCCTCATCGCGGCCAGGGGACCAAGGGACCCCTGAAGGATTTGTCCAAGGACGGTACCTGCGGAGGGAACGTTACCTGCGCCGGATCAGGCTTCGGGGCTTGTTGCAGCTGGAAAAACCTCTGTGGCGACTCCACGGCACACTGCGGGACCGGCTGCCAGATCGAGTTTGGCCGGTGTGCCTCGGATTCTCCTGATGGCAGCCCGTCCACGCCTCACAAGGGAGACGGATCGGACTCTTCGGGAGGTGACCAGAAAAAGACGAAGGGGTCGATGTCGGAGGCATATTCTGTCTTCCGGCTGGGTGTGGGATCTTCTGTGCTAGGGCTGATGGCTGTTTCTGCGACCATGGTGTTGCTGGTTTGATGACTGGGTGAGATTGGTGGCTCTTGAACAGATTGATTGGCCTGTGGTCGGTTGCTTTGCACTTCGTTTAGCTTAAGCAGATTCACTGTATAATTAGAACTCTCCTTTTATGAATGGCATTTGCTGCTTGTGCATCGTCAGTATGCTCAGTGCGTAGTATTGTCCAGTATTATCGATTAACCTCCGTCGTGAGATTCATATATCTATAGACCGTAAGAATGCAAATAACTCGAATGAAACAGGCAGAAAGGTATTAGACATAGCCATGAAAACATCCAGACACACAGAACGACAGAAAGAAAGTAATATATACCTCTAAAAAATACAGCCAGCAAGAACCAGATAAACTGACAAGAAAAAAGAAACACATAAGCTCAATAAGATCGTCCCATCGTTTCTTTCAATATCTGGTCTCGAATCTCCCCTGCCAGATATAGCCAGTCAAAAAGGCAACAATGCCATACTGGCTGAGCATGAGCAGCGAAATCCTATCGCCGAACAACCCTCAACAAAGGCGCGATCCTCGCCCGCCGACTCAACCCAACCCGATATGGGACTCGGCTTGTTCCCGCTATCGGACTGTGTTTCGATGGGCCTTTGCTGTCTGCGTCTGCGTCTCCGTCTCCGACTGCGTCTGCGTCTGGGTTTGGGTTGACGTCTCCCCGGGTTGGCTTCTGGGGCGTTGTTGGTGTCGGGATTTCGGCTGTTTCTGCTTCGGGAGCTGGGATTGGGACTGGTTCTGGGTCTGGGTCTGGGCCTGGGATTGGGGTTGGTTCC
>RAQS01000204.1:0-33860 GCA_003698115.1 Aspergillus sp. HF37 | reverse complement strand
TCTCAACAGACGCCCCCGTGCTCTCCTCTCCCTCCACCTTCTCCCAGGACATCTCCCGCGCCATCCTGGCCTCCAACCAATCCCCCAAGTCCACCCACGCCGCGTCAAGTCCGCTCTCCGTCTCCGAGTACCCCCCGACGCCGCCCCCGTCGCCCGTGGCCTCGAAGAGCCCGCCGTCGTTCTGGGGGATGGAGCATAGAACGGCGTGATTCGTTTCTCCTGATTTTGCTTGGGTCGGTCGGCGTGCGGTCTGGTCTAAAATGGGTTCTTTCGTTCGATAGACATACTTGGCTTTTAGCATAATATCATGCCCCTGTTCATCTTCATCACCTGTGCACGGTCTCACATGCCCATGGCAACGGACTCGGCAGGTCCAGACTCAGGCCACCGGTTCTGATCTCCGAGCGTGGCCAGCCGAGGATCGCCCGGTGCTTCCTCGGCTGCTGCTCGGCCCGGCTCACCTGCCCAGTCGGGTTCGCCGCGCGATAGGTACGTACAGAGCACTTGACTCCATATTCATGTTGTTACCTGTAGTCGAGATGTAAGAGTATCACGACTGAGAATTGTCGTCCGACTCCGAATCCCCCGCAATCCGCGCGCAGATCTCCTCCAGCGCAACAA
This sequence comes from Aspergillus sp. HF37, assembly GCA_003698115.1. Lineage (NCBI taxonomy): Eukaryota > Fungi > Ascomycota > Eurotiomycetes > Eurotiales > Aspergillaceae > Aspergillus > Aspergillus sp. HF37. The sequence continues at coordinate 33,239 of RAQS01000204.1, read as the reverse complement.
TCGCTTCCTCGTCGCCCTGTCGCGCCGCATCGTTCAGCCGCCGCACCGCCTCCAGCTGCTCCTCCGTGCGCGCCCAGCCATCCAGCCGCCACGTCGCATTCTGCTCCCGTCGGACACCGCACACAGTCCGTACCTGATCCGTCTCGCCGCGCGCCTGCTTGACGCCCATCAGACGTTCCAGGAACCGCGACTGGTTCGTCTGCGGCCCTCGCATGCCGGGATGTCCAGGCCCCTGCGAGTCCGCCGTCTGCTCCTGGCCCGGCGCGACTCCCGCGCTGGGCATAAGCACCGCCTTCGAGCCGAGCAGCTTGACGCTGTTGGCGGCGATGAGGTCGAAATCTCGGCCGTGTCGGAGGGCCGGGGCGGGGGCTTCGACGGAGGGATCGGGCTCCGTCTCTGGATGCGCGAAGAACAGCTCCGTCCCGATCTGGTCGGCCCACGAGCAGCTGAAGATCTGGTTCTGGTAGGAGACGATGGGATTGGCGGTGTGCAGGCCCAGCAGCTGCGCGCGGTCTGCTGGCGGGGTGTCGGTCTCCGTGCTCTCGATTGCGCCGTCGTCCTCGTCGACGGCGGTTGCGGGCGTGGCGGACTGTTGAGTACGACGGCGGGGAGGGCGGATTGGGCCTGGCTGCGTGGTGAGGTCGAGGTTGAGATAGAAGGTCTAGAACATCAATCAGTCTTTGCGGTGTGTGGATGTGGACCGGCGCATACCTCGGTTTCGGAGAGATGGTATTCGTACTCGTAGTCGTCGTCGTCGTCGTCGTCATCGGCGTCGTCTTTGTTGCGCAGCATGGGGTCAATGGAGAGGCCAGGGTCAAGTGACTGCATGGTGTTGTAGAAGTAGTGGTATAGTGGTGGTAAAGCAGTGGTGGTGATAGAAGCAGTGGGCTGGAGGGAATGCGGTGAGAAGCGGCAGATCGTCCCATTGTCCCACTTCTCCCTCTATCTCTTCTCTTCTTATCTGCTCTCCTCTTCTTACTCTTCTTCAGCCTCACACGATGTAATCATTCTGTCTTTCCACCAGTATGTACCCCTTCCGTCTTTTCCGACTGCTCGGCTTGCTCGGACCCTGTCATCCCGCCCCCTTCCACCCGCTTCCGGTTTTCCCTAAACTCTGACTGACCATGATGTTTTTATAGTGACTCCTCCTCTTCCGGCCCAGGGCCTCGTCGCGCTGTTTCTCTGGCTTTTCGTCTCTCTGTCCCTGTCCTATGCCTCTCCTGTGTCCTCGCTCCGTCCCGTCCCAGTACGCGCCGACTCCCTTTCGGCCCATGTCTACGCCCAGCCCATCCCGGCTGTCAACTCCGATCCCCGCCGGAACCCGACCGAGCCCGCATTGGGCGCCGGGTCCGCCAATTGCCATCCTTCGTCCGACCTTGCGCTTCCCGATTATTTCCTGCTGATGAAGCGCAAGGCCAAAGCCGCAATTACTGTGCTGTCGTCACTCATTGCCTACGTCTCCGTCAATAGCCTCGTTCGCGCGATCAATCCCCAGGCGTTTGTCTGGTCCCACGAGGACAAGGACGAGGACTACTGGATTGGCACCTCTCCCTCGTGGTTCGATCGAAAAGCATGTCGCTGGCTGGGCATCTGCGGTGCCAGCCATTTCCGGCCCGCCCGCGACCGCCTCGGCCATCGGCTGCCGGGTCCTCCTGCAGAGGAGGGTCTCTGGCAGTCCTGGCTCAGCGGGCAGAACAATTCGGTCAATTGGGATGATGTCGAAAGGAACCGCCGGGTGATTCCCGACTACGTCTTCGACTATGCTCCGCTCGTTCACCTCTTCTCCAACGAGCAATTCTGGCCGTGCGACCCCGCCGATCACCTCTTCCACACCACGCCGATGCTAAACTACACCCAAATCGAGTCGCGCTCGCAGAACGAGACCCTGTGCAATCTGGATGAATTGAACCAGTGGAATGAAGGATGGAACGTGTTCTTAACCAGCGACGATGACGCCGAGGACCGGCCTCGCTGGATGGAGGGCGAGAAGAACATTCCCCAGATCGAGGGCAATGATGCTCGGCCGTGGGCTGACTGGGACGGTCGAGTAGAGGGGCAAGTCCCTGACGATACCCCCGAGGAACGCGCCGAATGGTTTGATGCCGGCGATGCCGTAGTGGAGGACGAATACCGGGTCAAGGAGGAATTGCGGAGACGCTACGGCGGGGAGCCGATGGCGAGCCCGGTCACCGGCGGACGCAGCCACGCGCCGGCCGTTCTGCTCGTGATGGACAAGGGGAATGGCATTGTCGACGCCTTTTGGTTCTACTTCTACAGCTTCAACATGGGCAACGTGGTTTTCAACGTGCGGTTCGGCAACCACGTCGGCGACTGGGAGCATTGTCTCGTGCGATTCTACCACGGCAAACCCAAGGCGCTTTTCTTCAGCGCCCACTCCGCCGGCCAGGCATACAGCTACGAAGCCATGGAGAAGATCGGGCATCGGGTAAGTCGTGGTCAAGCAGGCCGTCAACCGTCGACGCTGACAGTCACAGCCGGTCATCTATTCCGCCGAAGGCACCCACGCAATGTACCCGACCCCGGGAATACACTCGTACATCCTCCCGTGGGGTCTCCTGCACGACGAGACCGACCGCGGCCCGCTGTGGGATCCGCTGCTCAACTTACACGCTTACACCTACGACTACGCCAACGACACTCTCCGCGCATCCACCTCCAACCCCTCCGCCCCAACCGCGTGGTTCTACTTCAACGGCCACTGGGGCGACAAGTTCTACCCGCTCGCCGACGGCCGCCAGTACCGCTTCGCCGGCCAGTACCACTACGTCAACGGGCCGCTGGGGCCTCGCTTCAAGCATCTCAACCGCAGGAAGGTCTGCCAGGGTCCAGATGACAGGCCTTGTGTGGTGAAGGACTGGATCGTCGACTCGAAACGCCCTAAACGCTGGACGGGCGTTGGGCCGGAGTAGCCAGCCAGTTCACAAACCGTCTCTGCTTTGATTCTCATTTATACCCAATTGTTTGGTTGTTTGGGTTGATTGTTATTTTGGTACGTTGATACGATGATTGATTGATGTCACGAAACCGACAAACGATGACCATGCGGTTGGCGATAGAGCGGAGTTGCCTACGGTCTGGGCGTTCTGTTTTGTCTTTTTTTCGATTTTTTCTGGTTGGTTATGATTATGATTATGATTATGATTATGGGTCTTTTCTGGTCTGGTTACGGATATGGGTAAAGAGCATGGGTACGGATGGTATGGCTGGGATACAGGCTGGAAAGAACTGCTTTACAGTAGTAGAGTGACTGGGCAAGTAGAGTTGGTTTATCTACATCTGACGATCGCATTATTTATTTAGTTACCAGAAAATTAAGAAACCAGAGGAAAGCAAGTATATATATATGTACCTATACGTACCGGATTTTCTAGCGAAACCATAACTTTCCTATTGTGGACGCCGCCACTTTATTGAGTATTTTACATCACAGATCACAACTCAGTGAGTGCTCAGTGAGTAGTCATATGGCTGTCTGAGCAACTCACCCCCCCACTATTCTGTATCGATAGTTCGAGCATGTCTGATGGACAGCCCTTCTTTGCCCATGTCCTTACCCACACGAGTTGACGCAAGCAAAAAGTTGATAAAGACTCATTCGGTTACAGTGTCTCAGTCAAAGCGTATACGTCTGTCTAGTGCAATAGTAAAAAGTACTTTTGAGGACGGCCTACCACCAAGCTATAAAGCCGCGTTTCTCGTCTATATGAACGCAATGAATTCATTCTATGGCAGCACAAGACCCTATCTGATATTATTGTCTTCGGTGCCTTTGTTTTCTCCTTTTTACTGACAAGACTATGGGCAGAAGGGGATTTTTCGGAGATGAAGAGGCAAAGAGGAAGCGTCGTGAGCGTCGCGCAGCGAATAGCTATATTTCTAGAGCCCATTAAGAGCAAGATGCCGTACGAGAAAGGCACAATCGCACCGAAGAAGTGAAAAACCTGTAACGTTAATACGTGACACTTTACGAGGAGTGAGTTATCACACGAAAGAACCTTATAGTCTAAGAATACTGAATTTATTGCACCAGATTCCTGACTAAAGAACATTACGAGTCAACCGGTTACTAACTTAAGCCCGGCTACCCGGCCCTAGATATAGTTATTATCAAAGATTTTCTTCGCTCCTATGTCCGCACCGTCAAAGGCTCGGGGCGACTAAGTAAAGACAAACTAGCCACCGTAAGGACCACTTTAGCGTGCGCTAAAAGATTCTTTAGTGGCTTTAAGGAAGCAATAACCAGCAAGATTAAGTAACAAGATCGTGACGAGATTTATTCGGTATAGAAGTCCCGGTTTACAAGGAAATAGATGTTTTAACTCTGTTTTAGTGGATTAAAAAGACCTTGACGGAAGAGGGTGAAATTAAGGATATTAAGAAAAATTTAACTTTACTACCGATGACTATCTAAACACAGTTTCTTCACTATGAACGCGTGATAGCCCTATCTTTTTTTACGGGCTTCTCAAAATACTCATAGTGTTTACGCTACAGGTGTTTCTTTTTATAAGAGCGAGAATTAGTGCTTTCGTTCCTAACGCTAAAAAAAAGAAGCAAAGAGGCCTTTAATATAAGGTAAATGAAACGAACTATAAACCCTAGTTTTAACTGCGTTCTTGCTAACTACCGTTAGCATATCAAGCTTGTGCTTTTTAGTTCTGCAAATGAGCCTTAGAGAATAGGATAGCGCATCAATCAGCAATGGTTAAAGAACAATCGAAACCCGAAATATACGGTGTAAGTAAACCCATAGCGGCGTTACTCGCATCTAAATGCTCTTATCTGACTAGCTATTTAGATTTGGAATTAGGATACGGGATCATAACCGACCGCAGTTTATATCTAGTATCTTTCTTCTTATTATCGCTCTTTCTTAAGGGGCGCTCTTTGGCATTAAATCTCTTAAAGACCTAGCCCAGTTTGACCTTCGCGACGGCTCAACTACCGAGATTAAGTTACGCTAGAAAGAAGACGCCCTAGATAAACCTGTGTTTAGAAATGTAACCGCGGAAGGGCCATAGGAGGTGCCACTTAATAAGGAAAGGTTTTGCTACTTCCTACGTGTGCTTCTTACCGTCGCCGGATTCTCTAAGCACGCTACGATACATGATATCCGTCGGGAACTAGGCAAGAAGATTGAAGGTAAGCCGAACCCTTCATATATCTCACTAAATGTGTGCTTAGACGTCCCGTAGCGAGGCATGGTTCTGCACCTGTATCCCAGATATACGCCCATCGAAATGGGTTAACTTATCCGGAACACTACGAGGCACATTGCTCATCAATTGATACGGTCGGCGATATTCTCGACGAGCGGGAAGAGACTTACCACATAGCTTATTTCTAGGGCTACAGACAATTCTAAGAAATCGGACTACCTCGTGATCTACCTGCTGAGGTCGAAGAAGCTATACTAGGGCATCCTAAGCTAGTTAGAATCACTATTCGCATTCGTTAATTAGTTATGCAAGCAGATTTTGCCGGCGCCGATCTCGAGAGGAGGGAATATAGGAAAGCCCTCGCTCGCATTCGCATGGCCGAGTTGCACCGCTACTAAGCCGAATGGCTAGCTAATAGGAGGGATTTGCGAATTATTAATAGAGGAAAGAAGAATCCGGAATTCCTAGAGAGTAATGCGTGCACGCATGCTCTAGCACTTATTATGCCCGAGTTATCCTATATAGCCGCAACGATGTCCTCCACCGAGCCCCTTTCCTTTAATGAGAGACTGCTTTTCGCAAAGCGGTTATTAACGCAGTGCCACCGTGACTATAATATGATGTATCTCCCTAACGAGTCACCGGTAGACGGGAAATGCCTAGTAACTACCTGCTAGGAGAATATTAAGAAGTAAGTACTAATTTATGGCGATACATTTGACTAAATACTTATGTTTATAGACTAAAAAAAGGAGAGAGAAGTCGCTATATTCATAACTGCATTGGCAAGGAGACGGCCCAACGTCTAGAGATAACGGAGCTAGAATTACGATATTGTTATGAATGCATGTCCTAGTCCCAAGAGAATGAATGGCGTGACTATTGCGATCAACATCTCTAGTCGTGGAATAGCTGGCATTGTGAAGTTGTTCTCTACTACCACACCGTTATCCGTCCAGGCTACTGCCCTTGCTGTTTGTGGAACCAGGGACTTCCGGCCGATAAGAGACTGAAGTACTGGTTGCGCACTGCGGATTTGAGGAAGCATATTGAAGAAAAGCACATCGAGAAGGTTAAGTGGCCAACGGAGGAACCTATTTGTGGCTGCTCTCGATCGTTCGAATTGGAACGCGACTTCCGGTATCACTTACACGATGTGCATGGCCTAGCTGATGGAATTTGGAAGCCTCGGAAACCGAGCGCGAAGAGAAAAAGGGCTACCAAAACTGGACCAGCATGCGCGGACGAGCAGGCTGAAGAGCCAAAGCCGAAGAAAATCCGATTCCAACATTATCAGCAGCCCCCGCATCAGCATCTGCAAACAGCTGATTCTCATGAATGGTCCTCAACATTTCAGACGTTCCAATCGGCCCTAACGCAGGCCAATCCCATAATATAGGAATATCCGTGCCCTCCTTCCTATTGCAATAGTCATAGCAAAAGAAAAAAAGCCTTACAGGCGCTAAAGGGCCAAAATGTAGCATGGGATCAGGTCAAGTCTTATTTCCCTCAAAAATCTGTGGACTCTCTACGACAGGCCTAGGAGGACACGCACCAGCTTTCAACGTAGCGTTATACACGATCACAGGCAATAACTAGTTGATCAGGACGCCTTTTCTAAATAAACTCGCCCTATTTTCCCCTTTGCGCTTTTATTTAAAAAACAATTTTCGAAACAGACTACCGCGGGCTACACGAAATAGATATCCAATTGTATCCATACCATGACAATCTTAGATATTTTCTGTTCTCCCTCCACCAGAACCTAACCAGCATCCAGGTTATTAAAGTTGAGGATCTCCGAATGAATACCTGCTAAAAGTTAGATAGCCTCACACAAAGACAGGTCCTAAGAACATGTACCATAACAGTCCAGGTATCAACAGGCAAATTAACATCATTAAATGACTAGTTAGACACCTCCTTCCCATCCGGCTCGTCGGTCGGATCATAGTAGTACCAAGAGCATCGCCGTCGCAGATTCTCTTCCTAGGGTTAAAGGCAAGCATTCGCTCAGTAAGATCAACCGTCATAACATGTCAGCACCAGTCTTAATAGTGCCGCGAGTACTCCAGGCATCCTCGGGGTCAGCATTGTCGAATTTACCGGCTAAAGGTTAGCGTAAGAAAATCCCGATCTCTCCTTCGATGGAGAAGCTCTTGCATAAGTTTGTGATATATACATCAATGCGTCTTCCGAGTCACTGCTTCTGGCCTAGTGGCAGCCCACATACTAAATTTAAATATATTCCCTAGCATCTTAATAATGTTTTTCGTCTTTTTTCTCTTGTGTTGTTCATTTTCCATTCCAGTTTTTTGGGCGCCATATACTTTGTAAAGTCCAAGTTTGTCAGTTTACGGACCGTTCCTCCATTGCACGTGTATTGGAATTGTTCAAAGCGGATTCCCGTGCAAAAGCTTTGTCCAGGAGATAGAGAAAATCAGCTTCTCACAAACTAGAAATCCTCGCTACATACCCAATCGACGGCTCCCTGGAGTGGAAACTACGAGTTGTTGCTAGCCTTCTTTGCAAGAGAAGACACCAAGACCAGGCAGCTCAAACCAGTCTCAATTGCATTCTTCTTTGCCTGTCGTAGTCGCCGGCTCTCCGCCGAGTCAGATTTTGATCTTGGCCAAGTGTTCGACCTACAATTAGTCATTTAATTTCACGTTAACTTCCGCTATCGCTCTCTTCAACTGACGCGGCCTTCACCATGATGTATCAGCGGAGAACTCAACTAGATGTGGGAGCTACAGAATCTTCTTCCTTAGACACGGAGGACCATCGCGAATACCCCGGACGTCACAAATGCCCGGGTGAATTCGAGCAATTCAAGGACTAGCGTTTGTCGATGTTCATTTCCGATTTTTTTGTCATTATAGTTTCCGTGAGTCTTTATCTTAGCCAGTTTTCACGGTTCACATTTCAACGGCGTGTTACTGACCAGGCAGTGAATTGACCAGGTAGTGAATTGCCCGAAAACTTTTGCCCAGTCATTCGCTCAGGGTCTCCACTTGTGCAGGGCATCGACGGCTATTAAGTCCTCGACGCTATCCAGTTTTCGCCAAAGACGATACTCCCGCATTCGTTCCTAGGAAGCATGGGAGCAGAGCAGACCTCTTTTTCTTTTCCTTTTTTTTTTTTTGTGTATTCACCCCGTTTCTCTGGTCAAACGGACGACGGTTTCTGTGGGACAACAGGCCTAACCTTCACCTCAATGAAATCAGCAGAAAGTTCCTATCAGAAAAAGAAAACATAAACATCGAGTTCGAGAGTACCATTAATACCCGGGCCATCAGGAATGTCCGGGTGAAAATGCGCAATTTAGAAAAAATAATATACGGATGTCTATTTATCTTCGCATCTTTTAATATGGTGTTGACCTCTCCTAATTGCCCAGATGTTCTGCCCATTTGGCCTGCACTTTCTCTTAGTTACGCAGCTTTTTCTTAGCTTTTGCCCGTATGTTACTCCCAGCTTCTGTTTTTCACCCTTTTTTGCTTCAACGGATTTCCTGCAGAGTGATTTGGTTGTTTATCTATCGAGACGGAGGAAATATACGGGAATCGTCGATCTTCGATTAATAGAAAAATATTTTACTTGAGGTCCTTTATACTGTATATAGACATTATACCTATTGACAGGCCAGCAGGGTCTCTTTCGAAACACTCGCGACCAGTGGATATATCCGGGCAATTTTGTAGACTGGTTGGTCACCGCTGTTACCATCGGATTTCAAAGTTTACTTTAGTGACCAATAATTCTGGTATTTTTGTGGCGACGTCTGGGTTTCTCCAGTACAGGGCAATACTTTCCTATCGAATTTGTGTTGACCGCTCTTAATTTCCTAGGCCAATGAAGCCTCATTACTCGATTACTGGCAGGGCCACTGCGGCACTAAGACATTGTTTTTCCCTCAGGGAACTACTGAAAGCGTTTTCTACCCAATCAAAACCCGCCTCACTAAGCCAGCAAGACCAGGCCTACCAGCATACCATTGTTTAAGGGCTGCAGTGAACCATTGAGTTACTTGATCTCTACGATTTTCGCTGGCGCAGACACATAAGTGATGCGAGTCATGCGCGTAGTTGTGTCTGAAACAGATCCTCGGGATGGTGTCGTTTCTGCCGCCAGGGATATACATAGGAACTTGGAACTAGCTCCGGGCACCGTTTGTGGATATGGGTTTGTCTTGGAGATAAGTGAGTAGTAAGGTCTCACTAAGAGCCGATTGGTTTTTAGTCGAGCGGTCTAGCATGCTTGGAGCACGTGTCTCCAACATTTTCTGTTTTTTAATGGATTAGGTATCATTATAGTATCAATGAATTGGAATGATTCTGCCCGCACTTTTATCATCATATTATCCTGTAATCCAGACCCAGCGCCCCAAAATCCCCCCAAGACGCCTGATCTGTACCGTTTGGCCGGGTGGCTCGCATGAACCCCCCCTTAACACCGTGGATGTCCGTCACGGGTTGCACCACCTCGATCTCTCCCCCGTACCCATGGGAATACCATTTCTCAGTCAGATTCGTACGATCTGACGGGTGAGCAAACTCCGGAAACGCTGCCTGAATGGCAGACAAAGCTAATTTGGAACTGCGGTCGACGGTGTCGCAATAGCGCAGCTGGAAAAATTCAGGTGGCAGTGAAGCACGCATGCTTGCCTGTACGGACTCGGGATATTTGCCGAGAGCAAGCAGAAGCAGGTTGAACTGCATGAGAGACACCTTGCCGTGGTAAGAGCCCCCGTGCTGAGCTCGATAGTATAAACCATTGAGGGCTGTGATAGCCCCCATGCAGCCAGCCCCGTAGTCAGCCACGGGGAATGGGGATACGATGGGAGTCTGGCGGCCCATGAATTTTCCTTGCTCCCATGCTACGCCGGTAAGCTTTGCGTGGTTCGTGATGTTAGAATGTAGGTCGTGATCAGACACGGTTGCTTAGACTCACACAGTCTGCAATCTGCTGCCATCCGGGCCGCCCAGCCCATTCTCCCTGGTGACCAAAGCAAGTTTCATCCACATATACAATGCCTTTTCCTCGCTGTTTGGCCAATTCGGTGAGCATATCAAGTCCGAATCCCAATCTATCGAGCACGCCTGGTCGATAGCCATCTATAAGAACGTCGGCATCGGCCAGAAGAGACGAGAAGTGCTCACGGCCTTGGTCTGTTTTGAGATCAAGATCTGCGACGCGCTTGCCCATGTTACCGTCAATCTGAAAGAAAGGAACGTCGGGAGTCTTGGAGTTCGTTATTCTTAATACTTGGGCTCCGTACTCGGCCAGGATGCGTCCGATGGCCGGACCCGCGATCACACAGCTGAGTTCGAGGACTTTGATCCCGTCCAGAACTCCGTTTTTCTCATCCGACGTGAAAGGGGTAGGAGGAGTGTTTTCCTCAAGTGTGGAGACCGTCCACCAGGGTTGTTGCATATTGACTTTGCCCTGCTCAAGCCAGTCAGTCTGCAATGCTGTTGTTGACAAGAGAAAAGCCTACATGTTGAGAATTGATGAAGTCTTCGTGCCGATACGCCGTGACACCTGCTTGTCGTCGATCTCGATTCAGTTCTTCTAATTCCTCCGCGCTGTATTGGCGCACATGATTCTCAATTAGCTCGACAATCTCTTCATACTCGTAAATATCGTTGCGGTAACCATCCAAGCCAATCATGTTCAAGGTCGCCGTGGGGTTCAGGCACCCGTGAAGATGGAAGAATTCGCTCTCATTCTTTGTCCGATACAGATTTGCTGCCAGTCGACGGTACAGATTCGATTGAGCGGAGTGAATATCTGTGTCTGCTTGACCGATGAGATGGAATATACACTACGAAAGCCAAAAAAAAAAAAAAAAAAAAAAAAAACAAACCAGAAATGGGGGGAGGGCGCTTTTCATACCTTTCAACTTGGCTTTCACCCCCGGGTATGTCCTCGACAAACCATCGACTTTTGCAACGAGCGCCTGGAATCCAAAGGCTGTTGCTTTTTCCAGGTTGACGCTGACCTTCCTCGCATCTGGTGACGGTCCAAACCGTACATCACCCAGAGCAGCAGCCACAGCACCTTCGACGCCTTTGAGGGCCGCAAGGGTCTCTGTCACCTTCAGAGGAATAGGATAGTATATTCGATCATGAGCTGTATTGAACGACACTCTATCCTTTATCTGAGCTGCTGCAGAGGAAATATTCAGCTGTGCTGTCCGGTCACAGAGGAACTCAAAGATTCGCTGGGCTTCCTCCACAGGGGAGTACATGGTGGAAGCCATAAGACAATCTGATAGATTCGCTATAGTCTGAGGGATTTTAGGTGGTGGCACGCTCTTATATTCAACTGAATGCGGGATTTTAACTCTCTATCCAAGCCTCCCTTCCCGACTGCATGGCTCAATCCCCAACATGTCTTAGATGACCACATTCCTGAACTTTGCTTGACATCACTGGGAATTTCTCCCCGATGAGCAAGGGGCAATTGGAGCTTGTCCAGGTGATATATGCTTCTCCAACCCCAGAAGATTCGGAGGGCACTACTCCGCCCTTCTTCTGCCCTCCTCCATTCACCCGACACTTGTTCTCAAGTATCTACGCGATGATGTGCGTTGGCCTACTTGCTTTCTGCCCACTAACATGCTAAATGGAACCTTAGGAGTTACACCGCGTCATATGCCTTCTTTGAAGCGCTTTGGGAGGTCAGTTTTTGTCTTTCTACTATGTTTCACACCCTTGCTCATCGCTCAGGCTGGCGTTCTCTATGTCTTTGTAAACCTGGGGTCGGATCATCCCCCACTCTTGGAAGCTATGCTCAAGGGCCAGAGAGAAAAACCGAAAGAGTTCCCGGAATTTATTACATGTCCTACAGAGGTAAGTCAGTCCCCAGTTGTTTCAGGCAATTTATGTCTTGGATGATCTCTGATACTAAAGCTGACCGCGTGTGCCCACTAGATGGTTGCGCTATCCATGGCCGACGGGTTCAGCAGGCTGACAGGCCGTGCCCAAGCGGTTATTGTACATGTCGATGTTGGAACACAGGGTCTAGGTCCTGCCGTGCATAATGCATCCTGTGGGAGAGCTCCGGTGCTCATCTTTGCGGGATCATCACCTTACTCGCTGGAAGGGGAGATGCATGGATCTCGGGATGAGTTTCAACACTGGTTGCAGGACATCCCAGATCAGGGCCAGATAGTCTCACGGTACTGTCGCTACTCCGGAGAGATCAAGTCCGGGAAGAACATCAAGCAGGTCGTAAAGCGTGCTCTCCAGTTCGCGAACAGCGACCCGCAGGGCCCTGTGTATTTGTGCGCAGCTCGGGAAACAATGGAGGAGGAAATCAACCCATACAACACAATTTCTATGAATGCTGTTGGTCCTTCCGCTCTGCCTGATCATGCCATTAATCAGATTGCGTCGGATCTTGTCGAAGCCATGGATCCCCTTGTCATCGTCGGCAATATCGGCCGTTTTCCACCTGCGACAGAGGCATTGGTTGAACTGGCGGATTTAATCGGGGGAATGCATGTCCTGGATGCTGGTGGAAGTGATATGTCATTCCCGGCCAACCATCCCGCGTCACTCGGTACCAGATACGGTGTCCACGAGGCAATCCAGACTGCGAAGACAATCTTAGTCCTTGATTGCAGCGTTCCCTGGATTCCCACCAGATGCAAACCGTGCGAGTCAGCCAAGATCTATCACATAGACGCAGACCCTCTGAAGGAAAACATGTCGTTGTTCTGGATCAACTCGCTAGGGACCATATCGAGCTGACTCCGCAACCGCCTTGAGGCAGTTAATTGGCTCCGTCAAAGCCAATACACACATTAGTGAGATTCTCAGTTCGACCGACTTCGATAAACTCCGGGCGTTTCGACAAACCGCCCATCGGCATAGACAAAAAGCTACAGAGGATATTGCCAGGGCGCCTTTGAAAGAGAATTCCCCTTTAAGCGCTCCATATCTTGTCTCGCAAGTGCGGAAGAGTTGTCCTCCGGATACGATATGGGTCGTTGAAGCCGTTACCCTCACAGGGATAGTATCAGATCATATCTCTGCAACTCTGTCCCATTCATGGATTAACTGCGGTAGTAGCGGCCTCGGGTGGTCTGGTGGCGCGGCCCTGGGCATCAAGCTCGCCAGCAACCAGTTGGGCCAGGACAGCAAATTCGTCTGTCAGATTGTGGGTGATGGGGCGTACATGTTCACCATGCCCGCTTCGGTCTACTGGATATCCAATCGATACCAACTGCCAATGCTAACCATTGTCCTGAACAATGGGGGCTGGATGGCGCCCCGGCGAAGTCTCCTCATGGTCCATCCGGACGGCGCTGGTCGTGACGCTACGGCAGATGAGCTTAAAATCTCTTTTCAACCGACCCCAGACTATGCGGGAATTGCCAAGCTGCTGCCAGTGGGAATCTGTGGGCGGGCCGTGCATCAACCGTCTCGCAGCTGAGTGAAATGTTACCCAAAGCAATCCAGTCTGTATCTCAAGGCATTGGCGCAGTCTTGGAGGCGCAGCTAAACGACTAACCTGTTTGACGGGTGTCGTTGTGGCGAACGTGCACTTCAGGTTACGTCGAATCAAATAGAATGAGAATGATTAATGTGAATTGGTTACTCCTGTCCGCATTTCCGAGGTAGCATTGACTCCAACTTGTAAATTAAAGTATTCAAGTTGGCATACTCATTTGTTGATCAGATTTCGTAAACTCGCGCCCAGCATGTCAAGCATACAACGACGTGATTTGCTCTTCTACTTGGTTGGTGAGGAAGAAGCCCTTTGTAAGTCGATCGATCAATCTGGAAGGTTGCATTTGCTTCCACATTCCTCGTGAGATCACTACACCCCAGACTTGCCTCGTTGTAAACCGCTGCCAGGTTTGCATCTAACTTGGCATATCCCTTTGCCCTAACGCGTTGTGGCTCGGGGGAGGGGAGGAAGAGAGGGGGGGGGTCCTTCTTAGACCTCGTCTCGCCACTGGTTCGAAAGAACTTGAGCTTGTGATACATTACACCATTGACGGTTGGATTGGGTCTCGCAAATACTTGGACCACATGCCTTGTATATAACGATCACCCACTGCCCGATACTTATAGGGTTATACGTCCGTATACATTTTCATCGTGAAGAGACTCGCTGCTGCCTCGCAATTTATTCGCATCTCTTTCTAGTCCCAGACGTTACTCCACAACATCATTACGACCATGGAAGGAATTCAAAATCTCCTCAGCAATGCCGCAGATCGTTCCGCAGACAAAGGTGTAACAGCCTATCCTCGAGGAGGCATCCATGGGAACGCCAAGCGATTGACCTACGCCGAACTTCACAACTTGGCCACGGACAATAGTGAGCTTTTGCATTGTCTGAACGGGTGCTCTCGGGGCTCGATCGTTCTGCTTCATTTCGAGGATCACCTTGACAATATCATCTGGATGTGGTCTGTCCTCTATGCAGGATGCGTTCCGGCCATGTCAACAAGGTTACCAAAAGGCTCGAATCCTTGCAAGAGTCACCTGCACCACCTTAACCATCTCTTGGACCGTCCGGTCTGCTTGACAAGATCTGCTTTGCGACCTGAGTTCCCTTCTGGAACTGGGCTGAAAATTGCCCATGTGGAAGATTTGAAGAAGGCCGCTGGACAAGATCCATTAGACGTTGCCGCTTCCGTGGCAGCAAAGACCGCAGACATAGCCATGTTGATGTTGACGTCGGGAAGCACTGATAAGCCTAAGGCTGTATGCTTGACTCATCAGCAGATCATGGCTTCTCTGACAGGAAAATGTGCCGTCCTGCCGGTCGATGCTGGCTCTTCATTTCTCAATTGGATCCGACTCGATCACGTTGGCAGCCTGGTCGAAATCCATTTGCATTCGATGTTTGCTGGTACGGATCAGATCCACGTCGAGCCTAGCGATTTCATATCCGAGCCGTCTGCCTTTCTCCGGCTCATTGAGCGCCATCACGTGGCCAGGACCTTTGCCCCAAATTTCTTCCTGTCTGAACTGCGCCGATTCTTGGAGTGTCCCGCCGCAGCCAATGTGAGCTTCAGTCTCAGCTCTCTGCGATACATCGTATCTGGAGGAGAAGCAGTCGTGGTTGAGACTTGTGCGGCCCTCTCACGTGTCCTCTGCCGGCATGGTGCTCCATCGAATGTAATCGTGCCAGGGTTTGGGATGACCGAAACTTGCGCGGGCTCAATATACAACCTGTCCTTTCCTCAGCACGATGTGAAACAGCAAAATGAATTTGCCTCTGTGGGATACTGTATCCCCGGTCTCGAATCACGTGTCACTTCGTCCAGTGACCAGAACGTGTTGGCTGGTCCTTTGGAGGTGGGAAACCTCGAGCTAAAGGGCTCCGCCGTATTTTCCAGCTACTACAATGACGCCTCCTATACCGCAGATGCGTTCACGTGGGATGGATGGTTTAAAACCGGAGACACAGCATTTGTGGATGCTTCTGGCAGGTTGGGTCTCTTTGGGCGTACCAAAGATCTTGTCTCGATCAATGGGGTAAAATATCAACCGCATGAGTTGGACGCCGCGCTTGGAGATGCAGCCATTGAGGGTGTGACCCCAGGGCACTTGACTTGTTTCTCCTACCGTGCACCAGGCGCACAAACTGAGCAATTGTTTGTTGCATACGTTCCCAGCTATCCAAACGATGACCTCAAGGCGCGGTACGATACGCTGAATGCCATCTCCCAGACAGTTCTTCTGGTCACAGGCAGTCGGCCAGCCGTTCTTCCGCTGCGAAATCTTGAACGGGACAACATGGGCAAGATATCGAGGTCCAACCTGAGCAATGCCCTGCATGAAGAGCAGTACCAGGCACAACAGGCGACAAACGTCGAACTTATCGCGAGATACGAACACTCGATCTATTCCCCTCCATCCAATGAACTGGAGCAGGCTGTACTGGACGAAGTGGTAGATGTTCTGGGTCTCCCGCCTACGTCCATCGGCGTGGAGAGCGACATGTTCGAGATGGGATTAAGCTCCATCACCATGATCAAACTGCAGCATCGTCTCCAGGAGCGGTTGAAGCTCAACCATGAACTTCCTCTTGCAATGATCATGACAAACTCCACTATCCGGAACCTCGCGAAGGCGCTGATGCACCGCAGCACCTACACCCCCGTCGTAACGTTGCGCTCACATGGCACCAAGACTCCGCTCTGGCTCATCCATCCCGCAGCCGGCGAATCCATGGTTTTTCTCAACCTGGCAAAACTAATAACAGACCGCCCTGTGTACGGCCTACGCGCGCGTGGTTTCGTGGCTGGAGAGGCCTACTTCTCCAGCCTGGAGGAATGCGTCAGCATTTACTATTCGGCTATCAAGGCCAAACAGCCCCAGGGGCCCTATGTCATAGCGGGCTATTCCTACGGAGGGATGTTAGCCTTCGAGATAGGCAAGCTCCTCGAGCGTAACGGGAATGAAGTGAGGTTCTTGGCCACTGTCAACCGTCCGCCGCGTGTGCATCCCCGCCTTCGCGGTGTGCAGTGGTCTGATTGTCTGGTCAACCTGGCTTACTTTGTGGGAGTCATCTCCGAAGATGCATTCCGCGTGCTGCTTGAAGAACTGCAAGGGAGTGTCTCCAAGGCACACGCTCTTGCCCGCGTCATGAGCATGGCAGATCAGTCACGCCTGCTGGCACTGGGGCTTGACGGCCCGAAGCTTGAAAACTGGGCAAACGTAACGCTCAGCTTACAGGATATTGCGAGGGAATATCAGCCCCAAGGGTCGGTGCAGCATATGGATGTCTTATACTGCGATCCGCTGGAGATGGTGGGGGCTAGTAGGGAGGAATGGCTGAAACGGTTGAGAGAGTGGCAGGAGTTTTCCAGAGAGGGGATGAAGTACTATGAGTTAAAGGGGAAGCACCATAATGTACTTGCACCGGAGCATGTCAGATGGTTTCACAAGATTATCGTGAAGGCAATGGCGGCCAGAGATGCTTAGACTGCGAGAGACTCGTGAATGAAATGACCTGGTTCCACAATTAGGGTTTTGGGAAAAAGATGAAGTTAATCGCACTTTTTAACAGCCCGGTTACACGGGAGCTCTCATTTTTTGCCTGTGTGGGCAGCCAAGTTGAAATGGACGGCAAGCTGATGAGACGCCGCCGCTAGAGCGTTCCGGATTCCTAGTGAAAAACTCAATGCCGCGGTAACGAACGTAGTAGTAGAGCGCTACCCGGTTTAAGGATTTAGAGATGCGAAGCGGCGCAGTGATGTTCGTTCTATAGAATACTTGAGTGGTACGACCTGGTCTGCGTTTTCTAGTATAGGTATATAAGTCGGAGAGGAGCTTGAATAGCTCGATATTAAACTGCTCGATACACGGGGAAAACTTAGTTGCTTTAATAGTCTTACTATATTAAACAAATTATACAAAGCTCTATTGCTTGAATCCCTATAGCCTTCGGTGCAACTTCGAGATGATCGGGGCGTCGCTAGGCAAGTAAACCATAGGTTATGTATTATGCGCCGACCTATTGCGAATAGGAAGGTGACCGCAATTTCCATACAGGTTATTTCGCTAGTGAAAACCTGGCGCCTTGTCACGAGTGTCAGAACAGGAATTAGCGTAGTTGATGCTTAGTGACCGCTAGTAGTAGTACGCGATAAGAGGGAAGTGGGCTAACCGTGCTGCTTATCGTTGCTCGCTATCTGTGGGTAGTTACTAGTAGCCATCTGGGTTGCCACGGAGGAAGAGGATTTCGGGGAATCTGTTAATCACCTATATCCCGGGCATTTTCTGCTAGGCAAGAGCTTTTCCGAGGCGACGGAAGGTTGCTATCTATAAGGTCTAGGATGGCTGTACCCCTACCGTAGCGTTAGCGCTCCCACAAATGTTTCGTCTAATTCCTAAGAATACCGAAGCTATTCCTAAGAGCTTAGCGCACGCTCTTATGATTAAGGCTAGTCTTAGAAGTAGCCTGGCTCTTCCTAATAAAGATGCTTTAACGCGTCTTTCTTTACAATTTTCGATGATTCAATCGAAACTATGTAAAATAATTCTAACTCTAATCTACTATATCACTGACGATCTATATAAAATAATCGAGATAGGGGAGGAGACGGGAGATAGAAAGCGACGTTACGGGAAACAACACAGGAACGGATATGTGACTCTAAACACCGACAGGAACTAGCACCTTTTGTATACTTCTTTATAGTAATGGCGAAGTTGTCACATTAAGTAGTTTAGGAAGTGAAGACAAAGAACTGTGAAGGTATTATAGAAGCTTACTATATCAGAAGTCACTTCGGTTAAAGATTTCACCTATAATAACACTCTTACAGTACATGAACACCCTAAAACAATGACAATTCTCCTAAGGATTATTGGTAGAGACGAATCCAGGTTACCTAGGATGACGGGTAAAACAGCGAGGCCCGTAATTTGAAGTCGGTACAAACTATAACTCACCAGATATTGTCTCAGTTAGGGGCAGAAAAGATAGCTATGATCGACAACCATAATTCAATTGATGATATCATGTCTTACATTAAAAGAAGATGGAAGAAGGGGAATAGACGATTACGAACGGGGAGTAAGACATTAGTAAAACGTTTAACACGCTAGTATAGTGCATTTTATTAAGGGTACCCTACTCAGGCTACTCACCGCTGCACTTAGGCTGTACTTAGATCTACTCAGTGAGCCCTCAGTGAGCCCTAAAACGGAAAGGGAAAGCCAGAATGGCAGGAGAAAATCCGGTACGTATGTATGGCGAAAACATCAGAATGCATCTTACCCAGCATGCAGGAAGGACCCTCGACTCAGCTCAGAAGACAGAATAGAACGGAGAAGGATGGAGAAGATATGCAGTACTTTAGAAACGTACGTCCATTGCAAGGATTCGACTGCCTGCACGAAGCACAGAGACTGTAAGAGAGGGAGGGAATCAACAGTACTAAGCACGAGGGATATATCAGAAACGACCAGAGAAGTCCACGACAAGACGCCTGCAGAACGCAGAAAACAATCCAGAGCAGCTCAGCTTAGCTTAAAGACCCAATCAATCAACCAACGAACAAACAAACCAGCCAGCCCCTATTAAGAAACGATGATGAACGACGCCTGTATGAATAACGCCAACCAATCCCATAACCCAGCATAGCCAACTCCTGAATCCTTCCAACTCCTCTGATTTTTGTCTGCTGTTATGCCATCACATCGACTGCATTCGGAAGGTCGATGCTAAACTCGGGCGCCGCGCCGTCGCAGCCCGAACTCGCTCCCGTGGACCTCTTGGATCGCTCGCATCGTGTCGGGGTCCACTTCGCCGTCCCGCTCGCGCTTCGCGCTTTTGCTCGACTGCCCCGGCGAGATCGAAAGATTGCCCTGGCGGTCTGTCTTCGGTCCAGGCGTCGCGCTCTTTGCGTGCGACGATGTCGGTCGTGAACTCGGCTTTTTCACCCCTGACGACAAAACAGGTGACGACTTGCGCGACGCCGTTGCCGTGCCCGGATGACGGGTTGGCCCCGGCTTGACCCCCTTGACCATAGCATCAGGCGCGTACCTTTCAACTTGCCGAGGCTGGCGAGAAGAATGCCGCGAGTTCGAATTCGGAGTATGCGGAACGGCCTGTCCCTCGCTCGACGCGTGCACTTCGCCATTGGCATGTTCATGCGGAAGATCGACCTCGTCTGACAGCGATGTCGGCGGCGAAACTAAAGACGCTGTCGGCTGCGGGGCCGGCGCCGAGCTGACCTCCTTGGTCTCTTCTGCATCCGTCTGGAACGCAGGCGGCGACGCATAAGAGTTTTGTCCAAAGGGTTTCTCTGCTTGTGCCATAGCTTCCTGCGACGGACCCTTGTCCTCGAAATGCACCGCACTGAAATCCTCGTTCGCATAGGTCGACGGCGCTGCCTGCGTGTCCGACTCGCCTTCATTCTGGCTTAGATATGCCGGTCTCGAAGTCGGCGACGTGCTCTCCTGTTTTGGTTTTTTGGTAGCGAAAGGATGACCGTCCTCGCTCACCAGACCACGCTTCGCCGAGTTTGTACCTCTGGGCTTCGATCGCTCTTGGGCCTTGACAGGGTCGATTCGACCATACTCGTCATGTATGCAACGACGCTGCGAACGATTAGCGACTGCATAGGAACGGAACATGTTACATACCTTGCTTTTCCGGCATTCGTCACAGGCCTTGCTCCGGCCCTTCTTCCCAGAATTTATGCCATCAGGGCTGACATCGTTGGGCCTGGCGCTTGTCGCAAATGGGGTATCCATGGCCGCGTACAGCTTGCCAGCGCTGTCAAGCCGATCGAGATCCATTGTATAAGCGCCATCTTGGAAACCTGCTTTTGAAGCAACAGCTGCAAGGGAATCTAGAGCAGATGCGCCCTCGTGTGTCAAAGGACCCTGTACCGCCGGACCGAAAGCCATCTGATCGGGTGGTATCACATCGCCCTGTTCGTCCTTGTGGCGGCACCTAATCCGCCGTTTGCGACATCCATCACAGGCCACTCTTTTCGGTCCCAAGCCAGATCCCCGCGGAACAGTTCGAGGCTTCGGTCCTTCTTGCTTCATACTAGGGGCCACCTGCGCCGGTGTTCCGGTATCCGACGGTACAAACGTGCCGCTCACTTGGTTGTTAGGCAAGTCAGCAGGCTGATCCAGGGGTCGCTGAACGGCCTGCCGTTCAGCATACATCGTGTGACTGCCCGCATTGCGCTCTGACCGACGACTGGGCCGCCCTGTGGGTTTCTTCTCGGCGACAGTGACCTTGGGATTGCTTTCAATAACATCAGGTCGCGTAAATGATGCGGCTTGTTCATTGCCGCGCTTCCATGCAACCCACACCCCAAACATTCGAATCGTGTCCACCGGGTCGCCAACCGCCTTTGGTATAGACCGCTTGATCGTGTTCCTGACCTCCATGGTCACCCCTTCCACGAGGTGGAAGCCAGCAATCAGAGCCGTCCGAAGGAGATACCTTGCAAGCTCATGCAAGCCTTCCAGTTCGGCTTGTGAATAAAAGCGGGCATTGTGATAGGGGGACCCCGGTGGCGCTGTGTTGGTCTTTTCTCCAAATTCGTAATAAACGGGATATTCCCTCGGGAAACAGTAGTTTTCATCCTGTGCAAACGCATCGAGCACGCTCTGAGGGATCGGATCATCTTCCAGATACTTCAACGCCGCATACCATTGAATCTTCTGGAAGAAAGGGTACCGGAATTTCCTGGGAACCTTGGTGTCCTTTTCGATCTTTGAGATTTTGATCTGCATCCCGTAGTTCAACCGCGTCAAAAAGTTACCCCCGATGACCAGACTGTTCTTGGGTGTCCACACGGCATGGATCCAGCCAGAGGGAATCATCATGGTGTCGCCCTCACGAAGATCAACACGGTAGCATTCCTTCGTTTGATCGCCAAGGAAGGTGTTGTCTTGAGCAGGCGAGTTGCACCATTCTTCATACTTTTTCAGGTATTTTTCCTTTGGTGGTATGAAGAAGAAAGTCTTGCTGCCTTTTAAGATGGTGTAGAAGACGGACGAGCCGCCAAAGTCAATGTGGAAGTCGGTATAGCAGTCGGCTACCGACATCAAACAGTACAACTGGACGTTGGGGAAATCGCCCACCGCCTTGAGCTCATCAGGCCATACCGCGTCCTGCAGATCAAGGTCACGCACGATCTTGGGGCGGCGAATCAATCTGCCCAGCTTGCTGTGCGAGATCTCCAGACTGATGACGTTACGGACAACCTTTTCCTCGGTGCTCTCGTAATAGTCAGCCCACTTCTGCATGGTCCATCTCTTATCCTCTCCCTGTTGGGATTTGACGTCGATGACCTCCACCCTTTCTTCTGGGCCATAGAGATCCGCAACAGTCCTGACAGTTAGGCCTTCTGGGATGACCATGTCCAGTTGATCCTGGCCGCAATCAACCGTCTCTTCGGACCGTTGGTCGTCTTCAGGAAGATGGTCGAGCAGCTCGTCAAACATCTCCTGAGTGGGAGCCTCCCGAGCAAGCGCATCAATGTCAGACTCACGCCTGTTCAAGTGGGCTGGGATAACAATGGGTTCAGTCATGCCAATGCCTCGCTCGAAATACTCGGCCGACACCAGGTCGGGGTGCATGCGGGGAAAATTCTCTGGGAGGAATTGGATCTTGCCTTGCCGGATCGGCTCGATGTAATGGTGTTCCAAGGAGTCGGACGAGGATTTCACTAGTCCCTGGTGGAGGCCGGCGTAATCGATAGCCGTGCGGGCTCGCGAGGATTTGCGGACAAAGGTAGTTGGCCCATGGACTGGCCGGCACCCACGGCAGATGAACCTATCGACAGTCCGGACCTCCCGGTCATTCTTGAAACCCGCGCAGGCGATGTGGAACCATTGCTTGCAGCCATCGCAACTAATCCAAGTCACTTCGTCCTCTCCATCGGCATTCGTTGAAATCCGAGCCAAGTTGCAGGCGGCGCAGCTAGTCTGATTGGAGTCGTCGAAATCCGCGTCGTCTTCCACCTTGGGAGAACGGCCGATGGTGCTGTAGAGTGGACCATCGACATGTTGAGGCCGATTCGCGCTGGCAGCTGAGTCGGAACCATTTGGCTTGGCCTCATGATGCCCGGTTATCGGGGGAAGAGTAAACGAACTGGTACTGGGACGGACGCCATGTATCACTGGCCGCGAGGTGACAGTCGAACCGTCGGACTGGGATCGCACACGGGAAGAGGCGAAGTTGTTGTATGCAGAGGCATCGTAGGCTGGTTTGCGGTCCATTCCCATATACGAGCCGCCATATTCCGCGCCAGCGTGACGGGCTGATTCGTTTTCGCTATATGGGAATGACTCATCCACACTGGTCCTGGCGGAATGGGCCGTGGTGTGAGGGATATTCGGTCGCGCGAAGTTCAGGAGAAGCTCAGCGTCTCCTTTCATGCTGTCGGAGAGGGAAAAATGATTCGCGTCCGTTCCGACGCCCGGGCGCTGGTGAACGGGCGATGGTGGACGTTTATCAGACCGAGGGCGCTTTGACGGAGGTTCGGAGGCGTCCGTGGACTCGGGAGGGAAGAGAGGGGTCGCGTATGCGACATTCGGAGACGGAGGCTTGGATGGGCCCTGTGAAAAGGTAGGACTGGTTGCCAAAGCAATGGTCGCGAGGGTGTCAATTGTAGAGTTCGATCTGCCATGAGTGGACTTGTGGTGATTTCGCCCATCCGTCGCGAGTCCATAGCCATCGGGAGCGAAGTGGACGGGGTGAGAAACTGACGGTTTGGAAGGATTGCGCTGGATGGACGGCGCGTGGGAGTCGGCGGCAGAGGAGGGCGATATCGGCTCGACGGCGCACCTCGGAGGGGAGGGGGTGCGATAGTGCGGAGGGCGACCGACAGAGCGATTGACGAAGGACGTCGAGGCCGTCATTTTAGACCAGGAGATGATATGGACGAAAAACGCGAAGAGGCGACGGAGTCGAGATGGAGGAGGGTGCGGTAGGAGATCAAGCGGGGGACCGGACGACGCGGATTAGAAGGCGACCAGAGAATGCCAGGGAAAGGTCATTCCCGGCGGATGGCGAGGAGAAAATGAGCAAAGCGAGAGGAAGGACGATACGACGCGAGGATGAAGGAGGGAGAGGATCGAGTTGGAGGAGAGGAGAGGAAGAGGAAGTGTTGCGCGGCGGAGGGGAAGAAGTCTCCCAAGCAGAGCAGTCGCAGCAACGAATCGGAGAAGCAGAGGCAGCGACGAAAGGTGACAGGTCGAAGTCGCGACGACGACAGAGCTGGAGAGGAAGAGCACGAGGGGTTGAGAGGGGAGAGCGAGAGGGAGAGAGAAGAACGAGGGAGTTGGAGGAGAGGAAGAAGAAGCGGAAGAGAGCGAGAGTCGGGTCGTAGGACTCGGTATGCGCGCAGACAGGCAGTAGCGAATAATAGAGAGAGAATAGAGCACATTTGAATAGAATGCTGTCTTCTTCAGTGCTAACTCTGCATATTATTTTGTATTATTCTGTTTCTGCTGCCATTTCCTGGCCTTCCTGTAATTCTTCTGTATTCTGAGGCTCAACGGGTCTAGTCCCGATCGGGCAGGAGGCCCTCGTTCTCTCCCGCTCTGCTTCTTCCTCTCTCTCTCTCTCTCTCTCTCCCCCCTTCCCTCCCTTCCTCCCTCCCTGGTGTCTCTCCTCCCACGACGAACCTTTTCACGCTATCTCCTCCCTGAGAATGAGCCGGAAGCTCGCCCCCGAAGCTAACAGGTGTGTTCGCCTCTACAGCCCCTCTGTCCTCGGTCATGCTCTGCAGCCCTCCACACTACCCCATACGCCTACGTCGTGCTGTCGGTCGCGTTACTTGGATATGTACTGACGTGCTCTTCTTCTTCTTCGACTAGGATCCTCTTCGTCAAGAACCTCAAGTACGTCTGGAACCCCGACTCACCCGACTGACCGAACATTTCTGGCCAAGAGTTGGAAGCTGACTGGGCCTGGACAGCTACAACGTGACTGCCGAACAACTATTTGATCTATTTGGCAAGTTTGGGCCCATACGGTATGCTCTCCGCAACCCGCCTATCCCAAGCAAGTTGCGGACTGACAGCCGCAGTCAAATCCGCCAAGGCATCGCAAACAACTCCAAGGGCACCGCATTTGTCGTATACGAAGACGTCCACGACGCCAAACAGGCATGCGATAAGCTCAATGGGTTCAACTTTCAGAACAGGTACCTCGTGGGTATGTATGCCCTCTGTGTCCATGTGTGCGCATCTGACTCTCCAGTCCTATACCACCAGCCGGAGAAAATGTTACGGTCGAAGGAAGACGTCTCGGAGAGGCAGGATAATCTGGAGCGACTCAAACAGCAGCACGGGATAGAATGACACGCGGCGTTTGGGTTCTCTGGGTATGAAGTTGCAGCGCCTCTCCTATGTTGCTCTGGGTTGGCCGTGGGGTTCTGGCGTTTCGATGGTTTATTCTTATAATGGGTTGGTGGATGAGACTGGGAATGAGACTGGAAATGAGACTGGAAATGAGACAACTACCAACATAACCTATATTATTGAGCCATGTAGACAGAGTAGATCACGTGGGAGTCGCGCTGCAAGATCCGATCTGCAGGCTGACTCTATCCACGCCTCAACTCTCTCCGCCTTCACCTCGCCCCCATGCTTTACCGACTCTTCCAATAGCTCAGACTTTCCTTGCTGGCAAGGAATCTGTCCAACAGTCCTCCAATACTCGATATTCTTACCTATTCCAGCCAGAAGTATGCACCGTTGATACGCCGGCCGCCTACCACCACAACCAATATGACATACCCTTCCGTCACTCTTCCTGCCGTTCTCAATCTCCTCGCTACTCCATCGCCTCAACGCCTGCATTATGTCCGCGCAGAATCTGGTAACGATACAGATGGACACGGCAACGGAGAATGTCGGCTCTTGGGGCCCTTCTCGCTCCTCGTGCAGGCCGCGCTCGGAGCCCTGGCCTTGTTGTCGCTCGTCTACAAGCGGTGGAGGGAAAGGCCCCAGCGGCCGATGAAGGTGTGGACGTTTGACGTCTCGAAGCAAGTCTTCGGCTCGGCCATGCTGCACCTGGCAAACCTGCTCATGTCCATGTTTTCCGCTGGTCATTTCGAAATCACGAGCGAATATACCCCTAATCCCTGTTCCTTTTACCTCCTGAACCTGGGGATTGACGTGAGTCGCTGCCATTCCATACTCTCTCACTGCTGACTCGTCTGCAGACCACCCTAGGCATTCCGATTCTCATTCTCATTCTCCGAATTTTGAACCTCGTGGCCCTATACACTCCGCTCGCGAATCCCCCCGAATCCATCGAGTCCGGGAACTACGGCCAGCCGCCGTGCGCGGCGTGGTGGTTCAAGCAATCCATGGTCTACTTCGTAGGGCTCTTGGGGATGAAGATATGCGTCTTCTTTCTCATCCAACTGCTGCCGTTCGTCGTCAAGGTGGGCGATTGGGCTCTGCGGTGGACGGAGGGGAACACGGCAGTCCAGATATTTTTCGTCATGCTGCTTTTCCCGGTAATCATGAACGCGATCCAGTACTACATCATCGACACCTTTATCAAGAAACCGCTGTCTCCGTCCCATGAACTGTTGCCCACCGAAGACGACTTTGATGATTCGGAAAGTGACCCTCACCACGGCGCGCTTGTCCCGGGTCTGGAGAATGATCCGACTTTCGAATCAGAAGGTGATGCGCTGGATAAGGGCGATGGAGAAAATTCGGGGCATGTTGCGCAGACGGACGCAAACAAGCCAGCTCAACACACTTTGCCGATTGACACCGCGGATATTCAGACAGTCTCCTCGAAGCGAGCCAGCTCCAGCAGCAGCCACGGCGAATATGAACATGGGAGGCGGTCGTCGACCAAACTGACCGCCCAGCAAACGGATTCATGATTCAAGATCAAGATGCATAGACGGCGTTAAGTGCTTTGTGTCTGAGACGGTGGGAGCTTTTGTGTTTATATTATCTTAGTCTCCAATCCAGATATCAAGATACATGTATTATGTGACATTATTATCCAACGGTGATACTAGCCAGCGTGATCGTCGTGCAGTATAGTGGTGACCTGATCCGTAAGGCAACAACATCACACCGCCCAACCCACCGCCAATTTCTGCCGCTGCAGAGAAAAAACCGCGAAAAAAAACATATCTCGGCGAGCCCTACTTCACTCCTTCAGATCTTGCCTCTCCAGTCGTTTATATCGCGGGCTTTGCATCGAATCTACCATGCCCAAAGCCGTCAAGCAAAAAACCAGCAAGCGGGTCAAAACCCGCTCCCCGTTCGAGAACACCCAGTTCGCCAAGCCCCATGAAGACGAGGATGTAGACATGGACGGCGTGGGCCAGGCGGAGGATGCCGAGGATGACGTTCCCGAGAAGGATGAGGCAGAGCAGAAGCTGGAGAAACTGCTTTTCGGCGACGACGAGGGGTTCCACAGTGCATTGAGAGAGCAGCAGGACTCGGAGCGCGGGATTGTCGTGGCCGACGAAAGCGATGAGGGGGAAGATGCTGATGCTGCAGAGGAAGGCGAAGACGAAGCGGGCGAACGCGATTTGGGCGATGTCCCGGATGCAGATGTTTGTGCCTGGTGATCTTTCTGTTGGCCCCTGCTGACATATGTGGCAGCTCTTTTTCCTTGATTCTGGGACTGCACCGGACTCGACGGATCTTGCGGAGTCTCCTGCGACGCCGTCGGATGACGAGGACGAGGACGCCGATGGCCCCCCTGCCGTATGGCATGACAGCGACGATGAGCAACTTACTATCTCGTTGGCGAGCCAGCCGAGGCTGCGGAAGCTGCGTGTTGCGGAGTCGGAAGATGTGATCACCGGCAAGGAATATACCCGACGACTACGCCGACAGTTCCAACGGCTGCATCCTGTGCCGGAATGGGCGGATCCGGAGAAACAGCGCAAAATCGCTGGCGATGACTCTGATTCCGGCGCGGAAGATATGGACACGGATCACGAGGAGGAGCGGATGTCTACGCAGCCACTGGCCAAACTGCTCCAGGGAGCCACGGACCTCACGCGGATCGACGAGGAGACGCGAGGCGGCAAGAGGAAGCTGCGGCAGGAAGTTTTGGATATCCAGAGGTTGAAGGATGTTGGCGGGACGCAGCCGGTAAGTTCAGTTTGGAATCGTAGAATGCAGCTAACGGTCGCAGTCGTCCATCGATTCGCTTTCGTTCCACCCGAACTACCCAGTGCTATTGTCGTCCGGACCTGCATCTACGCTTTTTCTACACCACATCTCGCCAGACGCGCCGGCAGCCAATCCCCTCCTCACGACACTCCATATCCGACGCACGCCGATCCACACATCGGCATTCGCACCCCCCAACGGGAGCAAAGTCTTCGCCTCTGGCCGCCGACGGTATTTCCACATCTGGGACCTGGACAGCGGCAAGGTCGACAAGGTGAACGGGTCTGCGGACCGGAAGGAGGAGCAGAAGTCGATGGAGCGGTTCAAGCTCTCGCCGTGCGGGAGATACGTGGGACTCGAGGGCACGTCGCGCAAGGGCGGCGGGCTGATCAACGTCCTGGACTCGGGGACGGCGCAGTGGATTGCGCAGGTGCGCGTGGACGGGCGCGGCGGCGTCGCGGACTTTGCGTGGTGGAGCGACGGCGACGGGATGACGGTTGCCAGTAAGAACGGCGAGATCAGCGAATGGGACGGCCGGCTCGGACGGGTCGTGGCCCGGTGGATGGACGAGGGCGCCGTGGGGACGACGGTGCTCAGCCTGGGCGGACGATCGGGACGCACCCAGCTCGGTGGAGACCGATGGGTCGCGGTTGGGAGTTCCAGCGGCGTTGTCAACATCTACGACCGTCGCGAATGGGCCGCGGCGTATGCGACATCCGGCAAGGCGGACGTCGAGTCGGCCATCCCGCGCAACCCGAAACCCGTGCGCGGGCTGGACCAGCTCACGACGCCGATCAGCCACCTGGTGTTCTCGCCTGATGGGCAGGTTCTCGTGATGGCGAGCCGGTGGAAGCGCGACGCATTGCGATTGAGTGAGTGGCACCACCTACCTACCTTAACTGGCACATCTAACAGACAACCAACTAACAGTCCACCTCCCATCTTGCACGGTCTACCGCAACTGGCCGACATCGAACACGCCGCTGGGACGGATCTCGTCGGTAGCTGTGTCGCCAAACTCGGATCATTTGGCGGTGGGCAACGAGCAGGGACGGATCAGACTATGGGAGATTCGGGGGTAGGAATACTGTATGTATTACTAGCTTTATATAGCATGCATAGAGAACAATGCTCTCTAATGTTAGAAGAGTCTCGTAGACATAAGCCTACGTCGATGAAATGCATGCTTCAGGTCCTCTGCGGCCACACCAAGTCGGCGTCGTCGTCCCTGGCATTCGACAGCGGCAACGGCAGGAGACGCGAGTAGTACTCCTCCACGACTTCCTCCACGGCCTTCCCAAATGGGAACACCACGTCCACCGAGATTCTCTTCTTCATGATCTGATGCCCAATTGTAAGATCATGGGCCAGGAGCCGACATCACCCTCGACAAAGTAAAGGGCTTTCCCGTATGCACCACGTATTCCGGGACGCAGTTTTCTCTCCTTCATGATATGATGCCCAATTGTAGTAAAGTCATGGGCCAGGAGCCGACATCACCCTCGACAGAATAAAGAGCTGCAAAGCGCTTCTCCGTATGCGCAAGGCATTGCGGGGCGCATATCTACAGCAAACGGCGTTGCCAAATCCAGTCCTTCCAGCTCCAATGGCAAGTGTTCATCCAGCGTGTCGGCAACATCTTCAGCGCGGGGCTGTAATTGTAAACAAGCAGGCCGACCAGAGCAATCCATCACCCATGGCCACGAGTCAAATGCGGAGAGAAGCTCGACCTTCTTGATCTAGAAGACAGTTAGGACTGCAAATAAACCTGGCTGGATTAGCAGTCTGCAGATCCGAATTATGGCGAGAACTTAGCAGTTCTGAACAACTCGACATACTTACACTCCACCGAGTAGAACAGAATCGACGATGTCTAACCAACGAGACCACATTGCCAGATTAGAGAGTTGGATGAGCAAGAATCCTAGCTAGGACTGGACTAAAAGATGTGTTAGGGGAATGTTAGGGGAATGTTAGGGGCAGCAGTGAATATATAGTGCAGAGGAGGATCTGATTGGCCGAGCTTAAATTAAGGCTGACATTTATATTTATACCTGAGGCATCAGTAATCAAGTCTTGCAGTCCAGAACCACTACTGGACCATGGCGTACTGGCTGATCGCTGTTCATATCCCGGTATCCTGGAATCTTATACTACTACTGTCTCTGTATACTACGTGCTTTGTGTATGCCGTATATGCCGTATATGCCGTACCAGTGTGAACGCTTAGTCAGGATAACGTCATCGCAAGATTTTCCGGCGATGGACTGTTTCTCGATGCGGCTGGAGCTGCCGAAAGGCAACAGTCGACATGCCCTTATGAGTTCGCTGCCTGCTCTGCGCACTCCTGCTCTGCTGACTCCACGTTCTGCTCGCCATAACCCCCCATCTGCTTTTAACCGTCTCCTAGCTGGCGCCTGTCAGCCTGCCAGATTCCTGGCCATGACCTCCTCCAACGACACCACCCGCCTCCTGTCCGTTCGCCGGCTAAATGAAGAGGGCCCCGGTGCCCGATCCCTCCCAGAATGGTGGTCCGCTGAACGCGCCGCCAAAACCCCTGAGGCATCGGCCATCGACGAGGCCGCGAACCGCATCCGAACGAGCGACATCCCCGTCGCATTCCCTACGGAGACTGTCTACGGACTCGGGGCAGACGCCACGAGAAGCGCCGCCGTGCACGGGATATACAAGGCGAAGCAGAGACCATCCGACAACCCGCTGATCGTGCACGTCGACTCGCTGGCCATGCTGGAACGCCTGCTTAATCCAGTCCACGTGAGCCCGACTACGGCCGCCACTACCGCCAGACACTCCATCCCCGCTATCTACCAGCCGCTGATCTCGCGCTTCTGGCCCGGCCCGCTCACCATCATCCTCCCGAACCCGTCCGGCTCGCATCTGGCCCGCGAGGTCACCTCCAACCTGACCACGTTCGGCGTGCGCATGCCCGCGTCGCCGCTGGCTCGCCTGCTGATCCACGCTGCGGACCGCCCGCTGGCTGCGCCGTCGGCCAACGCGTCGACCAAGCCGTCTCCGACGACGGCCGAGCATGTACACCACGATCTGGAAGGACGCATCGATTTGATCCTCGACGGGGGCCCGTGCGGCGTCGGTGTGGAGAGCACAGTGGTCGACGGGCTGTCGGAGCCTCCCGCGATTCTACGGCCGGGCGGGATCGGGATCGAGGAGCTACGGCAGTGCGAGGGGTGGGAGAAGGTGCAGGTGGGATACAACGACGGGGTGCTGGACGTCAGGGAAGTGCCGCGCGCGCCGGGGATGAAGTATCGACACTACTCGCCCAAAGCGCGGGTGATCCTGTTCGAGGCGGAGACCGCCGAACAGGCTGTGGCGCGACACGTGCGCAAAGACCTGATGGACAGCGCGGTCGGTGCGCATACGGTCGGGATTGTCCGGACGCGACACTGGGAGCAGGGGCTGGGGCTGCTGGAGGAGGAGGAGATTAAGCCGACCCTGACACCGCTGCAATCGCCGTTCCCGAGTCTCGTCCGGTTCGACGTGCCCATGAAGGACGCGGCGCGATCGGGAACAATCGCCAAGGGCGTGTTTGACTGCCATCTGGGAACAGATCTGGAGTCGATTGCGCGGGGGCTGTTCTCAGCGCTGCGGACGATGGACGACCTGGATGTGAATGTTGTCTATGTAGAGGGCATTTCAGACCGCAACGGGGATCTGGCGGCCGCGGTGATGAATCGACTGAGAAAGGCGGCTGGGGCGGAATTACGGCTGAAGTGTCGTGAATTGTAGATAGACAGGCATACAGGATATATACCGGTTTTGTTTTAACTACTAGCAATGCCTCTCATTCATCCATTCGCGAGGAATTATGTCAAAACTCGCCTTGGAGAGAACTTCACTATGAGACTAGATTCCTGGGAATGATGGACTTTATGACTTTCGTTGCAGCCAATGATGAAGCGCTACTGCGTGTCGAGTATTGACTGGCGAGCGTGATGTCAGGTGACAATCAGGCAGGAAATACCCAGGGAGAGGAAGGGTGTTTGTACGGTAATTGGACGGAATATACGTATGGAGAGAGTGTAACTTCGTAGTATATATATATATTGGTTGCCTCCCCCTCCTCCCCTCCTCAACAATGTGCCAGACAACCCTCCACGGCTTCCTCCACGGCCTCCCCAAATGCGAACACCACGTCCACCTCGAGGGCTGTCTCACGCCGCAGCTCATCTTTCAACTAGCTGCCCGCAATAACGTCGCCCTCCCCGACCCCGCCAACAACCCAGCCTACGAGTCCGTCGAGTCTCTCACCAATCGCTACCACCACTTCACCTCGCTCGATGACTTCCTCAGCTTCTACTTCGAAGGCATGGCCGTCCTGCGCCACGAGTCCGACTTCGCGGACCTGGCCTGGTCGTATTTCCAGCGCGCCCACCGCGACGGCGTCCACCACGCCGAGGTCTTCTTCGACCCGCAAGTCCACCAAGACCGCGGCGTGCCGTATCCGACAATCGTGGGCGGCTTCGTGGCCGGGTGCAAGCGTGCAGAGAGCGATCTCGGTCTCTCAACCCGGCTAATCCTCTGCTTCGTGCGCCATCTCCCCGTCGACTCAGCGCGGCGCGTCTACGAGGAGGCATTGGCGCGCGGAGACTTGGACCCGGCCTCCGACACGGTGCACGGGATAGGCTGGTCGTCTACAGAAGTCGGGCCGCCGAAGGACATGTTCCGGGAGCTGTATGACTCGGCGTCGGCGCGGGGGATCCGGCTGACCGCGCATGCGGGCGAGGAGGGCGATCCGAGCTACATCAGCACGGCGCTGGAGCTCGGGGCGCAGCGCATCGATCATGGGATTCGGCTTGTGGAGGATCCTGCGCTGATGAGGCGTGTTGTTGACGAGGGGATTCTGCTCACGCTGTGTCCACTGTCGAATGTGCGGCTGCGGTGTGTCGAGGCACTGGACCGGGTTCCTGTGCGGACGTTCCTGGAGAATGGGGTTAGGTTCTCCATTAATAGTGACGATCCCGCCTACTTCGGGGGGTATATCCTCGACAATTACTGTGCTGTCCAGGAGGCGTTTCAGTTGACGGTGGAGGAGTGGGGGGTTATTGCGCGGAATAGTGTCAATGGGAGCTGGATTGGGCAGACGAGGAGGGAGGAGCTGCTGGGGAGGATTGACCAGCATATCCAGCGGCATCAGGCAGCTAGCTAGGTTTACAGCAGGTTCATCCACCTGTGCGAGTACGAAGACACGAGTGATGGTGGCAATATCATCTCAGCCTTGGCACAAGCTTTCCCCAGACTTCCGCAACTTCCTGACTGCAGCATGCGCCCCGTTCTCTCTCGACTCTCCCCGCTAGCTAGATCCGGCTCGCGTTGTCTTCTGTCGCAATCCTTCCGAGCGACTCGTCCAATCCATCCAACAACCACACCTACCACTCCCACTCTCTCCGCACCCGCTACAACC
>RAQS01000203.1:0-34013 GCA_003698115.1 Aspergillus sp. HF37 | reverse complement strand
GAAGGAGAAAGAGGAGGGAAACGACGACGATGATGATGATGATGAAATTGGCAGCAAAAATTAAACGCGAATAGCGGTGCAGGAAAAGAAGGGAGGAAAGGGAGAAGGAAAGAGTGAGAGGAGGAGGGCTAGGGAAGGTGAGAGTTGAAGCGGTGTCGAGGGAGTTCGGGAAGGAGACTGAGAAAGCGAGAGAGAGGAAACGGTACTTCATCATTTTTTCTTCTTTTTTCCTTCTTTCTTTTCTCTCTCTGCTGGGATCGACTGTGGAAAATCCTCCGTTTACTCCATTTTTCCCCTATGACGTAGCCTTCTCTCCTCCTGCCGTTACGTGCCGCGGCTGGCTTCTCAGACCCAGGCTTATATTATATTACTTATTATGCTGCTTATCGTCTTCTCGTCTCATCCTCTCCGCAGTACGTACACGCGAATCCAAACAGGGGCAGGGAATCCACCGCTGGCCACTGGGTGTATCCGTCAGAATGGTAGCCGCCGTAAATACATACGTACCGTACCGTACCGTACCGTACCTGGGTTATCGTCACGATTGACTCGGGTGGGATAATCCCAATAATTCTTAATCCACATATTTCTTAATCCACATATTAATTAATTAATTTATGCTCAGACTATGACCTCAGCGGCACAGCGCTGTTATATGTATACCGACGTTTCTTGTGTTCTACGCTCCTTCTTTACCCCACACGGCCGGGACTGGTAACTTTCGGCAGTCCAGATATATTACAGTCGCTACACCGGCTACCGTGCCCTGTTCCATGGTGTCGGATGCACCAGCATTCCATATCTGATTACTCCAGTACACCGGGATACTTACACCGCTACGTACCGTACATACGCCATGCGCTGCACCCTATCCACATGAGCTTCCTTAGTATGGGGTACAGCCCAAAATTGCAAGATGGGGTACGTGTTATTATTAGAATCGACAGAATGGCCAACGGCTGCTTCCCCGAAGAAAATACAATGAATCTCACGCTTCCGAAGCGACGATGGCTCCATTTGATTCAGTGTATCCTACCTACTAGTGGGTGGGACTAAAACCCCCGATCCGGCTATTCCGTCTGAATCGGCCCCTGGCTGAGGCTGGGGATTGGAGATGGCGATGTCATAGATTCATAAGCTGAGGCACTCGCTTTCCCCTGTTTTCTTTATTTTTTTTGGTTTGTTTGTTTTGTTTTGTTTTCGGCTGATTGTTTTCGGTCGCAGGACACGGTCGGGGCTGGTGTTCGACAGTCCGTACGTACTGTGACGTAACGCCTTTAGTCTACACGCTAGAAATTCGCTGGGAATTCCGCCGCGTTACCGTGGTGTCGATCACTCCCAGTCGTTCGGGTGTCACCCCGTTGGGTAAGGATGGGTAAGGAAAGGAGGACAACATGGTACTTACTACTAATACCTACTGGATTTACCGAATCTGCTGATTCTGCCGGACATGTCCGCTGTGGTATTGCCACAAAAAAATCACTACGTACTGCATAACTACTGTCAGGCTGAATCAGGAGTCCGTCAATCTGCCGAGTGCGTCACGGGACAACGGGATCAGCCAGGCTATCTATGATTGGCGGCGATGGGACGCGCTGAATGGCCCAGGGACCAGGTTATTTATTTCCTCCTCGTCTAGTTCCGAATAGTCAGGTGGTAACCGCTCTTCTGTGCTACGTGCCCTGTACAGACTAGAGTATTGGTAGTCTTGTCTAGTTCATCTTTTGTATCTCATGAATCTCCACCGCCCATTTTGTGTCTGGAAACGTGTACTCGGGGGTATTTCGACAGGAAAGTACGTACTTGGTACCGGCATGTACCAGTGGCTTCAATATATATATCCGTGCCCACTATATATGCAGTACCAGCGAGACTGACTTTGCGCCATTCCTCCATCAGGTAAAGTACATTGAATTAGAACATGATTTTCGACACACGGCCAGATAGTGAATGCCAATGCCAATTGAATGCTGTCTCTGATCACTGACGCTGTCGATGCCGGATGTCACGTGTGCCCCGTCTGACACATTTATTACCTAAGCACCT
This sequence comes from Aspergillus sp. HF37, assembly GCA_003698115.1. Lineage (NCBI taxonomy): Eukaryota > Fungi > Ascomycota > Eurotiomycetes > Eurotiales > Aspergillaceae > Aspergillus > Aspergillus sp. HF37. The sequence goes on along the minus strand of RAQS01000203.1, from coordinate 31,967 downwards.
TAGCAGCCTCAGGCGCCCAGCCAAAGGCTTTGCAGCGGCTGTCTCTGCGACTCTTCTTCGGTCGCCAGCCAACCAGTTCACCCACTGTTGGATATGCGTGTACCTGCACCGTCACCGTGACCTTGATTTTTACTTCTCGTCTTGCTTTGACCTCCTCCCAACACCGTGTCGCTACGCTTCGCCTCACCGCGCTGTCCTACCCGCAACCGGCTTTGGCTTCCCCTCCTTGGCAATTCCGGCCCTTTTTTCGCCTCCCATGATACCTTTCTGCCTCCTCCGCTTCCTTCCCATCAATTAATTCGCCTCGCGACTTCGTCCCTGGTAGATTTGCCTATGGCCTTGTGTTAAGGGGAAATCATACTTCAGTCATCGTTGCTGAGATGGAGGATCCCACCCTCCTCGATGACCTACCGCTCCCTCCAGCGCGGCTCTTCGAACGACTGGCCCAGCTGCCCGGCTATACCTGGGATCAAACCGCCGAGCCCTTCCATTCCACCTACAACCACTGGCATGTCTTCGGCGTTTGCCATGATGGCGATTCCAGCGTCTCCACCCCCGCCGCAACCTCTTCCGGACTTTCCAGCCAGACTCGCAATTCTCCCCGTACCGATTCGCGGCCGCCCATCCGTCATCATTGGAGGAGCAGCTCGAGCGATTCCAGCAGTGATATCTCCATCCCACATGCCGACAATGAACCGGCTTGGATACCTGTTGTTGCGCGGGTCTCATCGCATGTCGTGAGACTCGAGCGCGAATTCCACATGATACGGTCTATTGTGCAGACGTCGGACCCGGAATGCAATCACACAATACGCCCGATCGATCTTATTCGGCTATCGCCTGACCCAGGCGATACCGGCACCCTATTAGTCGCGATCTTCGAGTCGCCCGGCCATAACATGTTACAGGAATTGGTCACGTTCGGACCTGCTTGGTTTGCCGTCGGAGGGAAAGGTGACAGTAGTGAGCCGACGCCCGGAGAGCAGGTTTCTCTCCCGGTATTCCTTGACTTCGCCATTGGCGCCTGCGATTGCCTGGAACTCCTACACTATGGCCTCAAGACTGTCCATGGCGAAATCCGGGGAGACGCGTTTCATTTCAACCGAGAAACAGGCGCAGTGAAGCTTACGAATACAGGTAACGGGGCCAGGTCTTTTGATAATGTGCTGAGTGAGGGTTGGTCGACGCTGTCTCGAGAACTTGGCGTGAAGAACAAGCTGCAGTTCATTGCCCCGGAGCAGACTGGACGAATGCCGACAGAGCCGGATAGTCGAACGGACATCCATACGCTGGGCGTGCTTTTTTGGGCGATGCTGGTCGGGAAGCCAGCGTTCACCGGAGCCGACCCCGTCGAGGTCGTGCAGAATGTCCTTGGAAAAAATCTACCGCCCGTCTCAACGAAGCGGATGGATATTCCAGATGCGGTCTCAGCTGTTATCCAGAAAATGACGCAGAAGGCTGTCAACGAACGCTACCACACGATCTCGTCCGTGAAGCGGGATCTGACACAGATTTCCCAATTGCTTGGTGATGGCGATAGCGAAGCGTTGAAAGAATTCCAGATCGCTCAACGTGATATCTCGTCGTTCTTTACCCTCCCATCCCGCATGTTTGGTAGGCGGCAAGAGTATGATAAAATCATAAGTGTGGTTGAAAAGCTTCACAAACGTCAACAATCTGCACTGGCCAGGGCAGCTCCGCAAAACTCCATTGGCATCGGCTCGAATTCCTCAATATCCGAAGCGCGCGTCGATAATGTTGAAACCGCGTCTGGCTCGAGTGACTCTGGGTCATTTAATCTTGCCCCCAAGACGATCTCTAACGGTGCCCCATATCATATCGGACGTGTCTCTACCAACGACTCCTTCCAGAGCACCGAGTCCTCTCTGTCGACACAGAAACCGCGACAGGGGCCTAACAAGGCCAGGAGTCCGGCCGATTCGCGCCAGGAAAGCACCGATAGGGATAGTCCGCTGTCTGCGGGTACCAGCGCGCCGAACTCGGCCGATTCCTTCAACTCTCTTGGAAAGCACAAGAGCAGCAAATTCCGCCATGGCGGAGGCTGCGAAGTTATTACGATCAATGGTGCTGCCGGAATAGGGAAGACCGATCTGCTGAATCGAGTCCAACCCGCAATCCGCAAGCTTGGCTACATCGGCATAGCCCGCCTTGACCGCGCCCGGAGGATCCCGTTCGAACCCTTTGCAAAGATACTCGCAAGCGTCCTGCGTCAGATGTTTTCTGAACGTGATGTTACAACAGACTACCATAATAGCGTTCGTGCGGCTCTGCGGCCGATGTGGCCAACCCTGCACCGAGTTCTCGGGTTACCCGAACAGCTGATGTCACCTGGAGGGAAGGACAAGCAATCGTCGCCCAAAATGTCTGCCGCCCATCATATCTTAAAGGATATTTCAGCCAAAGGAGAGGCCTCTAAACGTGGTGGACTTCCCCGCCTGGACCACGGCCAGAGCTCCGTGGACTTCTTTCTGTCAAATGCTGCTTCAAGGAATATGCAGTTGATGGAGACGTTCCTGGAGATTCTGAAGACACTTTCCCAGTTCAAGCTGATTTGCGTGTGCCTGGACGATCTTCACTACGCCGACGACGAAACGCTCGAGTTGATCTTGAATATCGTGCGCGCGCAGATTCCCTGCGTCCTCATCCTTACGAGCCGCAAATCTGAGCTGGACTTCGTTGCTATCAAGTCCCTCTTCGAGGCGGAGAATTCCGGCGTGACGAAAATCGCCCTCAGTCCGCTTGGCGAACAGGAGATTATGCAGATCGTGGCCGCGACAATGCACCAGGAACCAAATCCGATGCTGACGCCTCTGGCCGCCGTTATCCAAGAGAAGAGCGTGGGAAATCCCTTCTACGTGCGAATGATGCTGGAGACCTGCTATAGCAAGAATTGTATTTGGTATTCCTGGAAGAATTCGGTGTGGGAGTTTGATCTGGATCGAATATTCACCGAATTCGTCTCCCCTAGGTATGGGGAGGGGCTGGGCCTCGGTTTTCTCACCAGGCGCCTTCAGGAAATCCCATCGGCAGCTCGGTTGATATTGGTATGGGGTTCGCTATTGGGCAGTCCGTTTTCATTTTCTCTCGTCCAAAGACTCCTTACGAGCGAGTTTCTATACTCCAGCGACGACGATGAAGTGGTGGATCTCACGTGCCCGCAGAATATTGACCTCATAAGGCAGTCAGAAGCCGATATAGTCGTTGGACTGCAGTACCTGGTGCAGGCGAACCTCGTCATCCCAGGAGAGACGGACGATGAGTTTAGGTTTGCCAATGATCGACTCGCACAGGCTGCTGCATCGCTGAGCGAAGGCCGCCACATTGAGAAGATGCATTTTATAATCTCACAGGCAATGATGAAGTACTATCACGACGGGCGTAGCCGCTACGCGATGGCACGACATGTCGCTCTTGCATCACCCATCATAAAGTCTCGCGTTGTTCAAAGGCTTGACTACAGGAAGATTCTATGGGACGCTGCGCAGACGGCATCTCAGTCTGGGGCGCGCCCGACGGCGCTTTGGTATTTCCGCCATTGCCTTGCCCTCCTTCAGGACAGCCCCTGGGACGACAATGTGATGGATGTTTATTACGATGAAACACTACGTTTGCATATCGCGACAGCAGAGATGTCCTGGTCCCAGGGCCATAACCATGATGCCCTTAGGTTACTTGACAAGGTGTTCGATTATGGGAAGAGTGCCGTGTGCAAATCAAGGGCCTGGATTGTGAAAGCAAAGATATATGCACAATTGGGCAACCATCTTCGTTCGATGAACTCGCTGCTCACATGCCTAGAGGAGCTTGGTGTCCACCTCCGCGAGCCTACAACATATGAGGAGTGCGATGCTGCGTATAGCAACCTCAAAGAATACCTTGAAAAGGCGGATCTGATGGCCATCGCCCGTAAGCCAGTCAGCAAGGATATCAACATGATCACCATTGGATCAGTGATGGCGGAGGCTATGGCGGTCACATATTGGGATGACGCACTGACTTTCTACCGTATGGCAATCGAGATGATGAATCTCCATCTTTTCAAAGGGGGCTTTATCCAGATCTCTATCGGCTGCTCCCACCTTGCCATGATCTCTTTCAGCCGATTCAGAGACCTCGAGCTTGCAGTGCGGCTCAACGATTTAGCACTGCTACTTCTCGAGCGCTGTCCCGAGCCATGGACTCAGAGCAGAGGATCCATCGCCCACAATCTTTATGTCAGCCATTTGCGAGTTCCCATGCCGTCAACGCTCCCGACTTTAGAGGCGTCGTTGGAGGTATCCTTTTCCATGGGCGATCCATACATTACATTGATAAGCCTTTCGTCAATGGCGATGACTCGGCTCTCATTAGGTCATGACATGGTTCAGGTGGAAGCGTTCTGCAATGAGAGCCCGGAGGACATTCCAGATTGGATGAATGATACTCGCGGAGGCGCCAGTCTTTTGGCAGTGCGGTAAGATTTTTTTGTTTTGACATTTGATGATTGTGTGTGCAGTCAATTCCACTAACACATGTCCACAGGCAAGTTGCGCGAGCCATGCAAGGCAAAACTGCGTACAAATGTGCTGAAAGCGTCATGGCGGACGAATACCATAAAACGAACGAATTCATTGCTTTCCTGGATACCAATGCGAGCAATGCTGATCGACCCCGTGACATCTATTGGGGCCTTGCCATGGTCCCTCTGTTTGTCTACGGGCACCATGCGAAAGCTATCGAATTGGGAATGCAGATGATGGAAACCATGCCCAGGCTGTGGTCTGCTCGGGTTTCGTACATTGTCTACTTTTACCTCACCTTGTCGCTTCTGACGCTTAACAACGAATATCCTGCGGGTGGTTACCTCCAGGGGAATTTCAAGACGGTTCTGAAGTATAAGGCAGAAGTCGACTTTGCAAGGAGTGCCTGTGATGCGAACTATGGGATGTGGTCGTTGATCCTGGAAGCGTTGGTGTGCGAAGTTCGGAACGACCATACCTCCGCCATCCAAGCCTTTGAGGTAAGTTACCGGATCAAAGAAAGATAGTCAAGCGTCAAAGCTAAATGTACATCAGGCGGCAATTGATCACTGTCAAATCCATGGATGGCCGTTTGAAGAAGCACTCGCATTTGAACTGCATGGTGCGTGGATATGACTCCGTACAAATTCAGTGTTGATCGGCCGCTGACAGTCCCGCAGGAGAATACCTAATTCGTCGAGGTGCCAAACGGGCAGCGCGAGCTGTCATGCACGACGCCATTGCCGCCTGGACTGAAATAAGCGCTTTTGGGAAGGTAGCTCACCTCAACGAGAAGCACGAATGGTTGCTCAAGACTGCCGTTTCGGGCAAAACCGCGGATGCTGGTTGCCAAACTGTTGACTCCCTTCTTGGCATTGATAGTAGTGCTCAGAAGGAACCGATGCGCTTCAGTCAAAACATGGAGGAGGTTGATAGGAAGCAGCGCTGGATTGAACAGAATGGAGTCACTACCGGTGAACGGTCTCTGGACATTTCCAGTGTCGGGCTCGACATAATCGACCTGTCCAGCATCCTCGAGTCGAGCCAGGTGATGTCATCCGAGCTTCAGATCGATAAGCTCCTCACCAAGATGGTTGAGATTGTCCTGGAGTCGTGTAATGGCTCGGACTATGCGGTCATCGCGACCGACTTCGAGGATAATGGTTTTGCAGTCGCGGCGACAGGGGACATCGAGAATGGACAGAAGTCATACGTGGATGGCCTCTCTTTCTCTGCAATGGAAGACAAAGTGGCCCAGCAGATCTCGCACTATGTCATCCGGACTAAAGAAGAAGTCCTGGTCCACAATGTATTGGAAGACGAGCGCTTTTCCAACGTCAGCGAGGCCTATCAGTCGAGGTTTCCTCTCGGAAGATCGGTGATAGCATTGCCCATAATGCAAGCGGGCCATCTTCTTGGTGTCATTCATATTGAGGGTAAGCCTAACTCGTTCACCCAACGGAACGTTGTCGTCCTGCATCTTCTTTGCAACCAAATCGGCATTTCGCTGTCCAATGCGTTGCTCTTCCGAGAGATTCGCAAAGTTAGGTGAGTTGACCTGTTTATCTGCCTCGATCGCACTCATATGCTGACTTCTTAGCGCTACCAACGCATCCATGGTGGAGTCGCAGAAACGCGCACTCGCGCAGGCTCGCGAGGCAGAGCAGAAAGCGAAGGTGGCGGAGGCAGAAGCCAACCATAATGTGAAACTCAAAGAGGATGCGGCAAGAGCCAAGTCCATCTTCCTGGCCAATATCTCGCACGACCTGCGCACGCCAATGAATGGAGTAATTGGCCTCTCCGAATTGCTGAAGAGCACGCGGTTGGATAAAGAGCAGGATGAATATGTGGAATCCACGCGCGTTTGTGCCGACACGTTGCTTACGCTGATCAATGATATACTCGACTTCTCCAAGCTGGAAGCCGGGAAGATGAAGATCTCCACGGTGCCGCTTAACCTCCGGGAAACAATATCCGAGGTTGTCCGGGCGCTCCGGTACACGCACCGTGACAGGAATCTGGAGACGATTGAAGATCTGGGCCAAGTTCCGTCGAACCTGGCTGTGCTTGGCGACCCGGTCCGGCTGCATCAGATCTTCATGAACCTCCTCAGCAACAGTTACAAATTCACGCCCAAGGGATCGGTCGCGGTACGGGCGAAGGTTGTCCGCGAGGGCAGAGGCCGTGTTCGCCTTGAATGTTCGGTGTCTGATACGGGGATTGGGATTCCGGAAGAGCAGAAGTCCCGGCTCTTCAGACCGTTTTCGCAGGCTGACAGCTCTACTGCGAGGTCTTATGGTGGCAGCGGGCTGGGGCTAAGCATCTGCAGGGCGATCATCGAGGATGTCCTGGGAGGCATAATCTGGCTTGACTCGACGACCGGGTCTGGCACGACGGTGACCTTCCACTTAGTGTTCAACAAAGCGCCGAAGGAGAGTTTTGTGAAAACGACCTTGTCCCGGAGCCTTGGCCACGACGAAGGCAAGGAACCCCCGAAGCCGGTGGCGCGCGATCTTACCATGGTCCCTCGCGACCAGGTTCGGGTTTGCATTGCCGAAGACAATCCGATCAACCAAAAGATTGCGGTCAAATTCGTGACCGGGCTTAATATGCAGTGCGAAGCGTATAGCGATGGACGCCAGGCCGTTGAGGCGCTACGCGCGCGCTCTCAAGAGGGGATTCCATTCCACGTTGTCCTGATGGATGTGCAGATGCCGACGCTGGACGGGTACTATGCGACTCGGGAGATTCGGCAAGACCCGGACCCCAACGTCAATGAGGCACTAGTGATTGCGATGACGGCGAGTGCGATCGAGGGAGACCGCGAGAAATGCCTCCAGGCGGGAATGAACAACTACCTTCCTAAGCCGGTTCGGTCGAACGTCCTGAGTGACATGCTGGATAAATATTTGGCACCGGTGCCGTCGTATCCCCGATCCAGACTGGCGGTCCGAGACAAGAACAGAGGGAGCATCAGCAACGATGCCGGTGCGCCAGGCAGTTTCTCGTCATCGAGCTCAGAGAACCAAAAAACCATTGTGCTTACCCCGGAGGAAGACAAGCAGTCGCAGTCGAAATCGCCCAAGGCCAGTTAAATCCCACCGTGTCGGTTGTACAGGGTGTCAGAATCGAAATGCTGCGCCACGGATGCTACCCGGCATTGAAACACTTCTGCACCACCGTTGTCGTGTCCCTGTCAAGGACCGGACAAGGGCATGAGGACGGTTCTTATCTCATTTTCCTTTATTTGTTTATATGTTACAAGCGATGATGACGACTGCCATGAATGATGATCTCAGCCATCGAGCTGGATTGCAGGGTGTTGTGCTACCGGCGCTGGAGAAAAAAGCATTGGCTTGTTCTCGTATATACGAGCCGCGGCTTTCAGCTTCGTAATTGTTTGTTTGTTCTGCGGAGGCGTTGTTGGACTGCGATCTACCTTCTCTGCCATTACTTTGGGGTATTTGGTTCGTTGTACCTGTACTCTTGTCGGCTTTCTTGGACAGGAACATACCCATGCATTTGAATTTCCAGTTCTCAGACTAGCTTGCGTTTTGGTATAGTTGCATCGATGTACAGAAGGCGGAATAAAACAGTTTGACAGATCGCAACTCTGTCTCAACTCTTCTTCCTCCTGCTGTCTCCCTGCCTCTCTTGGGCCCTGGTGTATAGGTGTCTGGATCTAGTAACTTCGCTTCGAAGGTAACCGACGATCTCTGCTTCGAACGAACCACAGCTATTTCGTTCTCGATGGCTCCTTTCCAAGATCCCGATATTCACATGGACGTGGGCGAAATCTCCGACTTCCAATCCAGCCTCGAATTGCTTCTTTCAACTTGTGCCACGGCCGCATCTACATCCCAGACGGCATGTGGCCGATGTAGAACGTCGGACGCCGTCATTTGACGCCCCTATCCACCCGCCGTGGCTTCGCTGTTGCAATGCTGGACTAGGGCGAGGTACATGGTGCGACGCCGGCTAATCGTCCCTGCAACGGGCGAGAGAACTCGGGACATGCGTTCTTTGGATACCTAAAGAGGAAAATATGCACATCAAAGAACAAGCCAAAGCCAACAAGACACCGTGCGCCCTCCTGGAACGAAGCCAGAAACCAAGATCTAAAACAAACAAACGCCAATGATGCTCGCTCGCTCGCTCTATGCATGCATGCAGGCACCGACCGCATCGTCTTCGCCTGCAGCCAGTCTGTCTGTCTGTCTAGTCTACCCCCCCGCGGTCTTGGTAGCGACCTCCTCCAGCCTCTTGTACCGCCATTCGTACTGCGCCAGCTGCTTCCTGTCTGCGGGCGACAGGCTCGTGCCCTTGTCGACCATCTCCTTCTCGCCCTGTTTGAGCATCTCCCAGCGCTTGAGGATGCGGGCCTGGTGCTCGGAGATGGAGGCCAGGTTTGTGTCTTTGGAGGCCAAGCGCTCGTCGATTGTTGAGTGGTAGGCGAGCTTTGCGTGGAAGAGGGCCATTTCCGACTCGTCGTAGACCAGCCCGCGGGCTTCGGGGAGGGTGGAGGCGTCGTGGTTGGTTTTAGGGGGCATTTTGGCTGGGGCTGGAGGTGGTGCTGCTGTCTGGGGTTGAAAGAGAGACCGACAGATGGATGGATATATGTTTCGCTCAAGAGTAGGGGAGGTTAACGTTACCCCCAACCGCGAGAGTCGGCAGATGAAGCCAACAGCACAACAATAAAGGTCAACGGCGTTCAGACTGCGTACCGTGTTGTGTCGTGCCGTACCTGCGAGGGTCTTTTATTATAGAAGTATTATACCGCTGCCGGCAGAGTAAACAGGGTGATACCAACGCATGCACTCGTCCCAATGACACCGGCGGGAGCCTCCAACAGAATTGATTAATTTACCCACGACTTTGCGCCGTTTGGGGGCCCGATCTGTCTTGTGATTTCTCGTCAGTTTCGCTGTTTGCGCCGTTTTGTCGTGGTTGTGACACCTGTTCGACCTATAGATCTAGTAGTGCTAGAGTATATACCATTGAATGTACTGTAGCAGAGGCAGAATAGTAGTATCTCTTAGATGTATCTATAGACAAAAAGTCACTAGAACGTAAACAGTCACAAATCAAGCAGTCAACCGGACTCCGAAGTACCTCCACAGCCTGTCTTCTGTATAAACCATTCCTCTCGACTGCGCCGCCCTCAGATCAAACACTGTCCCTCCCACTCTCCCTCCGTCTTTGGCAAACAGGGAACATCGCCGATCCGGCAGCGGCGCTGTGTGGCTTCGGAGATGGCTGCGACTACCCGCGGAGGGCGTTGTGTGTTACACCCGCTTTGATGGTTAACCGGTGGTGCATATGGCTGTAGATGGCAGGCCTGCTCTAGTAGATGCCGATATAGCCGATGAATGCAAATTGATGTGATGGCGTAGTAGTGTGGGATGGCTTCTGAAGCCCTAATTCTCAGCAGCAGCAGCAGTATAGCAACCGAACCATCTACGTATGCACCTAAACGCCTGCTCCTTGCATAACGCCGTGTAATCAGAACCAGACCTCCCGTTCCCCTGAGCAAGAACGTGGTATTCTGTGTTGGAGGGTAGTCTAGTAACTTCTATGTCCGAGCATACATGCAGGCAGCCCCGTGATCAGTGGCCTGTTCCTAAGGAATTTCCGCCGACCAAGGAAATACCAATTGGGGAATTGAATTGATGCTATGAACCAGCCGCGGGTCTCGTGGCTACTACTAAGTACTACTCCTTCGACCCTCTCCGCCGGATGATCCAGTCAGCCAGCCAGGCTTCCAGGAAGACGCTGTATGACGGCCGTGCTGGCTGTTGTACATCAAGCACGAGCACGAGCATGAGCGGAGATCGGTCTATCTGCCGTGGATGAATGGGATTGTGGCCGAGAGACTAGACTCGTCGCAGGCGGCTGTCTGGTTCCGTGCCGAGAAGTTGCGAGAAGTCTGCTGTATAACTAGACGTACTGACTCTGGCTGTATTGCAACATGCAATGTACGTAGTCACGAGGTTGCTGGTGCTAGGCTGGATGTGAATGTTGCACGGTGAGTCGAGAGTAGTAGTCCAAGTATGCTTGATATGCCTTCAGGGACTTGTCTGCTTGGATATTCAGCATACTGCAAATGATTATTATGCTCAGCTCAAGTTGTTTGACATTTATTTGGGCTTAAATACATATGGTAGCCCATGCCAGTACTCCGTACATTTCCAAACAGTATGTCCACCCTATTGTACAGAACGCGTACCAAAACAACATACACCGTTTCTATGAGAAACTATTCAGGAGAGCCTTAGTATCCCAGCATAAGCATTTTATCCACAACAGCTGCAACAAGATCGAACTCACCACACACACACACACACACACACACATCCAACCCTCGAAACACATCGTCATGTCACGACCACTGGTACCTCTCCCTCTGCCTTGGCGACGGCAACCGGAACCTCACATGCTGACTTGACTCCAACCGCTGACGTGAGCGGGCACAGCGCGGCGAAGTAAGCAGAATCGAGTCCGGCTCTTGTTCATCAGCGAGCTGGGTGTCTGGCTCTGGCTCGGAGGCGCCGAACTCGCGCAGGAACAGCGTCCACGGATCCTCGGGGAAGCGGTCGGTCTCGGTGATGAGCCCGCGCAGGATGAGCAGGCGGTGCATGTTGCGGGCGATGGCGGCCCAGGTGCTGGTCGAGCGGCTGGGTTTGAGGATTAGGCCGAGACCAGGGTTGTTGAGGGCTGTGAAGATGCTGGAGAGGGTGTTCATTATGATGGAGATTTCAGACTGCGCGCGGCCCATGGTTGGATATTTCGGGTTGTTGAGTCGGGTTGGAAAGAGGGAAAGAGAGAGACAGACGTGTGGAGTGAGGACGCGGGTTAATATGACTTGTAGAGAGGACTTGAACGCGAGGTGCAGAGGAAAGACATGTCGAGAGGTGTGTAGAAGTAAAGTAGAATGAATGTGTTAGTCTTCCTGTTGTGCTGCACTCACCAAGCCCTATCGTTCCCAAAAGGGAAAGACACCCTAATTCCGTTCACTCGCTGGTCACTGCTGCTATGTAGCTGAGGGCTGATTAAAACTGGACGGTTGCTAAGATATTCTGGATAGTATCTCTCTAGCTCGTAAGGGGCTTGGTGCCAGGTACTGGTACATTCCCCATACTAGTAGCTCATGCTCGACACTGCCCGATGATAGAAACCGAGATGTGTCGCTGTTGATGCATCCATCGGGATAACTTCGGATCCAGGTGCTCTTCTGGTCCAGTGGGTCAGCCCGGCATATCCATACTAAATACTAAAGAGTAATTCTAGCGTAGTTTTGGGGTTTGGAGGCTCTCCAAGTCAGCCAGCCCCGCATGCTCCGAGTACAACTAACTACTAACTGAATACTACTTATTTGCCCTATTCCCAACTCTCAGATACATGTCCACCTCACCATGCCTCCCAAGCTGACCCTAAAAGGCTCTCCCCGAGAGGTACGCTCCCCAGTCCCTTTGTTGTCTGTCTAACCAATCTAACCAACTGTAGATCGGCCTCCAACACGGCCGCTCTCTCCGCCCCCAGATCCTCTCCCAGCTCGACGTCTACAAGGAGATGTTCGAGCACACCGCCAACATGACCTGGCCAACTGTCCGTGAAATCGCGGAGGAATTCCGCGCGACATGCCAGACCCTGGTCCCCGACATCTACGCCGAAATGCAGGGAATCGCCGACGGCGCCGGGCTGGATGTCCTTGATATTCTGGCGCTCAACTGCCGCAGCGAGATTGCCCTGGGGAGCTTCAGCGACGCGTGCACCAGCCTTTCCTGGAACAAAGACGACGGAGCGACGGTGTTGGCGCAGAACTGGGATTGGACGCGCATGGTCCGGGAGAATCTGGCGCTGGTAAATATCGAGAGTCCCGGGAAGCCGGGTGTCTACATGGTTACTGAGGTTGGCTTCCTGGCGTTTGGAAGACAGAACTGAAGGCATTGACATCTGCAGGCGGGAATTGTGGGCAAGATAGGGTTTAATACCGCCGGCGTCGGGGTCTGTCTCAATGCTATCCGCGCGAAATCCTGTGACAGTTCCAAGCTGCCGATCCACCTGGCTCTCCGGGTGTTTTTGGAGAGCACGTCGGTTGAAAATGCACTGCAGACTTTTTCTTCGTTCGGCGGGGTGGCTTCCGCGCAACATATTCTCCTCGCAGACAGCAAGACGGCCCTAGGGCTTGAGCTGTCGCCGCTTGGAGATGTCCATTTGATGGAAGATGAGTTTGGAATGGTCACTCATACCAACCATTTCCTGGAGAACAGATACATCGACGAAACTCCGTGGATACCCGGCTCGCCCATCCGGCTGGACAGGGTCCGCCAGCTAGCCCGGGATTTGGCTCGGAGTGGGATCAAAGGGGAGAAGATCACTCCTGCATTGCTGAGGGGGAGGATTTTCTCGGACATGGAGAACGCGCCCAAGTCCATCTGCGCGCAGGAGGATCCTAGTAGCCATCGCACTGTCAGGAGCTGTTCTTTGTTCAACATTGTCATGGATCTGGGCCTGCCCAATCCGAGCGCCGAGGTGGTCATGATCCAGCCTGGTGCTGGAATGGAGGACTCCGTGATGACGATGCCGTGGGTTTGACAGTGTGTCTGCTCGCATCATGTGTAGGTCTCATCTGTATCCGGAACCTGATGGAGTCAGAGTCGGAGAGTGCCGTGACCAGACTGGAAATATCCAGCAAAATAGCATTCTTTCAATGAGACATTGCTTTGATCCTGTCTGAGTCGTATTCCAGTCAAAGCCTTGGCCAGGAACGTATAAAAGAGAGGAAACCCGTGTCCGATTCTGCACGTCTCTTCCACACTGTTACTTACTGCGAAATTCTTACCCAATTATATATACCATTTCAGAGCATCAATGGAAGGCCAGAACTCAAGCCGACACGCCCTGGTCGCCGCGCTCTACGACGAATTGGCACTCCTGGAGGAGTGTCCACAGGAGACGCGTGCGATCGTCAAGAAGGTCAACGGGTTGTTGCAGCAGCTGCAGCATCTGGAGCCGGCGATGGGGGGTTTGGCTGAAATTGACCGATTTGCCGACCTGGAGTCTCCATGGGGCTCGGACTCTGAGCCGGACACATCCGACCGTGGAGATTTTCCTCCGGAATTGGGGAACCTGGAGGAATGGCTGTTAGAGGAGGCTGTTGGTAGCGACGAGGAGGATGGCATTGACAGCCAGCTGCGGTGAATGGGCGGCGAGAGTATTGGTGCCGGAGTTGTTGCAGCGAGAAAGAGAAGAAGGATTTGATAGCAGTTGATTGACCGCCGGATCGGGAAGGCAGCTAGCTGACTTAGTCACACTTTACATCAACATGTGGACGACTTCTTCTTCTTCTTCTCTCCAACTACTCTACTCTGCCTCTAAATAATATGACCTCTCCCCAGAACAACCACGACGTCCCAGAGAACGAGCCGCTCATCGGGTCTCCCTCTGCTGCCCCGTCCGAGGACGCCGGCATCTATCGGAACCTGGTTACGGGTTGGTGGTTCCCATCCATACAGTAGAGTAGAGCTAACATACCCAGGAACTGCCACCGTTGCCCAGGCTGGCATCTTGATCGTGAGTCTACCGAGTCCTAGCACGGACTACTGGCCTGACAAGACAGCTCGCGGCCCTCATCTGGTCAGGAATCTTTTCCGCCGACCTGAACCTCTTCTCGGCGCACCCGGTAATCCCGCCAGATCAAGTCGCACGCATACAAATGCTGAGTTCCTTCTAACACCCGGCAGCTACTCAACTCATCCGCGCTCCTCCTTCAAGTTCAAGCCACTCTCGTCCTGCAGCCCACCACTACTGCAGTCCCCAAACACAAGCTCCTCGGCACCCGCATCCACTACACCGTCCAGGCACTCAGCGCGCTGGCCTTTCTCGCCGCCTTCATCGTCATCGAAGTTAACAAAGGCGACCATCCACGCCTGGTCTCCCCGCACGGCATCCTTGGTTTGATTACCTACATCGCTATCCTCCTGCAGGCCCTTCTCGGCGTGACCCAGTATTTCCTCCCTCGCAAGGTCCTGGGCAGTGTCGACGCCGGTAAGAGCCTCTACAAGTACCATCGCTGGTACGGGTACGCGCTGTTGCTTCTCGAACTGGCCACCGTCTCTGCAGCTACCCGCACGACCTACAATCTGACCACGCTCCATATCCAGCTCTGGACTGTGCTTGTCGCGGCTGTTTTGGTCGCTGCTGGCGTGGGAGCTAGGGTCAGGAAGCATAAATTGGGCTTGTAGGTTCTCAAATCGCTATCTATACGACTATTGGCGGTTTCGGTTTGGATATGTGTATACTCTAGGCCACTTGCATGCAGATGAATACATGCAGACTATGCCGAGCGGAGACGGCGATCGGAGGGGAAAACAACGGCGCATAAGCCAAATACCAAACTGAAATATCGTGGGAACGAGAAGGTTCGGCTGTCAAGTTACTGCAAGCATTGATTGCTACTGCTAGCATAGTCTAATCACAGTCGAGTATGGCGAGGATGTCGAGTCCCAGTAGTACTATCTATGCCAGGCGATAGGGCTTGCCCTCCTACCTTCCCCATCAGGTTTAGCTCCCTCCAGTCTTTCTCCCCACCGATACCGGGGTCTGTTCTCTCCCACAGGAACAGGTACACTTCCCACTTCCTCCTTCCCAACATCCATCGGAACCAGGAATCACACCAGTCAATTCTCCGACAATGCTTGTGACCGTGGGCCCGTACTACATACGTTTTGACACTGGAGGCTGACGTCAGGCTGAATGATCTGAATGATCACTAATAGAGAGGCAGCGCTGATGACGAAAATGTTGAGGTCGAGAGAGGCGAGAGAGGCCATTTTATTTGCTGCCCAAGATGATGTGAACTAAACCCCCACACCTCGGTTCCAGATGGACCCAACCTGCGCTAGACAACCGACCGTCACATGTGGGCTGCCTGTTATATAGGAACCCCTGTTGCCATGGTGCCATGGTACTCTTCGAACAGCAAGGTACCCCATATTCTTGGCAACATACTCTGATTGTTCGCTTTCTACCTCGAGATGGCTCTGTCTCTACGCAACCCCAAGGACTCCATGAAGTCCACATGGCGTTCGTGGGACCGAAAGAATTGGAACGGCGGCCACTGGCTGCTGGAACTCTTGAATGTACACCACCTGGACCTCGATAAAGAGTTCGCAGTCCACCAGAAGACCGACAAGGTCCCCCATGCAAATGAATGGAAGTTCCATCGCTATGTGATCATCCACGCCGGCATTCCGCTGCTCCTCCAGCAGCTCTACATCAGTGTCTTTGGCTCCAACTTTTCGCCGGTGTTTGCCTACTTTTTCTACCACTTTGCACTGCAAGTTGTTGCCGTGCATGAAGTCCACATCCTCCGCCGCCTCGGCCACCGCTACGGATTCTTCGACGGTGACAATCACGCTCGCGATGGCGTGCCGGACGTTGGTGTGGGAACGACGGTGCAGTCCGTGCTGTCTGTTCTCGTGATCCGTCCGCTGTTCACCGTGCTCTTCGCCTACCGCCCAGAAGAAGCGCCGTCGTCGATCCCGTGGCTGTGGCTTGTCCTCGAAACCGGCGTCTATGCCGTTTTGCTGGACTTCTGGTACTACCTGTTCCACCGGTCTGCGCACGAGTCGGACTACCTCTGGCAGTTCCACCGCACTCACCACCTCACAAAGCACCCGGTCCCCCTTCTGACTGCGTACGCGGACCACGTGCAGGAGTTCTTCGACATCATCGGGGTTCCCATGTTGACGTACGGCACGATGAAGCTCGTCGGCTTCCCGCTAGGATTCTACGAGTGGTGGGTGTGCCAGCAGTACGTGGTGTTCACGGAGATCCTGGGCCACAGCGGGCTGCGCATGGACGTTACTGCGGTCAACCCGTGGACCTGGTTCTTGAAGTTGTTTGGGATGGAGCTAATACTCGAGGACCATGACCTGCACCACCGCCGGGGCTGGAAGACGAGTTACAACTACGGCAAGCAGACTCGTGTTTGGGATCGCCTGTTCGGCACATGCTTGCCTCGGGTGGAGGCACTACCGGACAATATCGACTATGTCAACACGGTGGAGTTGCCGTTAATCTGATTGATTGATTTGATTTGATTTTGGATAGTATCATGCGATGGTGGGGCACTGTATATAGAGAGAATAGAATAGAATAGAAAGAATCCGCCTCGATGACAACAGAACCGAATGGTCTAGAATATACCTCGCAACGATTTCCCTTTTGGGACGCGGAGTATCCATGTGAATAAGCCCATGCCAACCCGTCGTGGCGACCAACACGCCAGTCCGCCGCGAAGAACCACTCGTGTCCAGACAAGGACACGCATGCGTGGCTAAGCGACTGCCTGGTCATTTGGTCTGGGTCTCTCGCCCAAGTCCCTCACTCGATCTCTCTCGACTCGAGAGATCTCGGTAATCGTTTTTGTTTGTTTCTGCCTACTAACATGGCTGTGGCTTCATGCCCCCCCAAAAACCAGCTATTTGTCATACGCGACGCCGGCCTAAACGATAGGGTCAGCATAGGCAGAAAGGCAGAGCGTTGAGCTGCGCCGGGCTTATGGAAGGAAATCTGCCTCCGTGGATCTTACTGGACAAGGTATGTATGTCGGAGTACTGTGGATGTCGTTCGTGTTGAGCTGACGAGAACTGGCAGTCATCGCCCAACCTGAACGTCCCCAATGACCTCGTGGGCATCTTTGCCGCGGACATCGATCTTGCCCAGGTCCAGGATCTCGAGGAGAAGATGATCAAGCCTCACTCGACCCCGGCGTTTACCTCTGCCCCAACCACGCCCGGCCTGCGCTGATGCGGCGTTCCGTGGCCGACTGGCGTTTATCGTCACCGCGGAGGACTGCTCGATCGCGAAAGAAGCGCAGTACGGCATGATGGCCGCCACGCAGACGCAGTGGATTGTCAAGGAGATGGCATGCAGCCATTGTGCGCCGTTCGTCAGCCGAGTCGAGGAGACGCTGGGAATGTTGCAGGAATTCACGGGCCAGATGCTGTGAAGGGCATGTTGTATATACCACCACCACTACCACCAACAACACAAGTCAATCAAGTCACGACTGTCGAGTCACCACAAAAATGACGCCCGTCCGGTCCTCCGGCATCCACTCGACATCCTCGTCCTGCATCCCCCAGTCCTGCAGCCTCACCTCCTCACATCCACCGTCCACTCCGTCAGTCGGGTTGGAGTAGCAACCTACTAAGTACGTCCATATCATGTTCGCTTCACCGCCCATTAAATGGCACGACAGCCGCTCACGGCGAATACCAATTCCCATTCAAGAGGCCATGAATCTTGCACAGTAATGATGTAACTCGGCAGCCACGGAAAGGGCTATAAAGCCGTCCGGCCCAGGAGCCAGATGGATGACCACCACCATTCTTCTTCCGACATGGAGATCAGAACGGATCGCTACTACACTCTGGCCGAGGGTTTGTCTCCTTGACTCGCCGTAAAAACGTGATCTAACCGACCAGGCTGTCCGTACGCCAGCGGCAGCACCAGCGTCCAGCTGCGCAATGGATCGGGCGGCGGACTCGGGCTGCTCCAGGATACGCAGTTGATCGAATCTCTGGCGCATTTTTCGCGCGAGAGGATTCCCGAGCGGTAAGGTGTCGAAGTGTCCCTGTTCGTGTCCTGAGCTAAGTTCTGCAGCGTTGTTCATGCAAAGGCGGCCGGGTGAGTGACAGCCCTAGGGTTCATATCAGGATAGTCAAGCTGACACGCTTAGCGCGTATGGCGAATTTGAAGCAACGAGCGATTGCTCCGATATCACGTCGGCCAGTTTCCTCTCTCTCGGCAAGAAAACCCCCGTGCTCACTCGCATCTCCACTGTTGGGCGGCAGGCCGGGTCTGCGGATACTTCACGGGACATCCATGGCTGGGCTATGAAGCTGTACACGGACGAGGGCAACCAGGACTGGGTCTTCAACAACACGGTCTGCTTCTCCGTAATGCGGATTCCGTGATGCTGACGGCTCTTGCAGCCAATCTTTTTTCTTCGTGACCCTGCCAAGTTCCCATCTTTGAACCGTGCCCACAAGAGACATCCCCAGTCTCATCTGCCGGATACGAACATGGTAAGTAGTGGCCTATCCAGCGTCGGCTATCGGTGCTGACCAGGTATTCTAGTTCTGGGAGTCAGTACCGCCTCCGGTGATCTCTTCCTTTAGCTAACGTCTCTAGCTTCCACGTTGGCAACCCGGAAGGTATACACGAGCTGCTGCACTATTTCAGCGATCGTGGAACCCCGGCGTCGCTGCGGAAAATGAACGCCTATAGCAGCCACACGTACAAATTCACGAAGGAGGTACGGCCCTGGTCAACTTGTCTTGGATGACGATAACTCACCATGCCACAGGACGGATCATTTAGATACTTCAAGATTCACATCAAGCCCGACCTTGGAGCGAAGAACCTGACTCGAGAAGAAGCGACCAAGACCGCGGGGGAGAATCCCGACTTCCTGATCCAGGACCTGTTCGAAGCCATCGAAAACGGCGAATATCCCAAGTGGACTGTTTACGCCCAGGTCATGGAGCCCGACCAGGCAGAGGGCTTCCGCTGGAATATCTTCGACTTGACCAAGGTCTGGCCGCACAAGGAGTTCCCGTTGAGAGAAATTGGCCGGGTGACCTTGAATCGCAATGTATGGGCGCGCCCCTCGACCGCGGTACTAGTTGGCGGCCTGGTGCGCTGACATTGCAGCCCCGGAATTACTTCGCCGATATCGAGCAGGCGGCCTTCTCGCCGTCCACAATGGTGCGAGGCATTGCGCCGTCGGCGGATCCAAGTGCGTCACATCATGAACCAGCGCATTGGCAAGAGGACTAACACCGTGGCTGCCACCGCACTGCAGTGCTCCAAGCGCGGTTGTTCGCATACCCAGATGCCGCGCGGTATCGGCTCGGGGTCAACTACCAGCAGCTCCCGACCAACGCAGCAAAAGGCCCTGTATACTGTCCGTTCCAGCGGGACGGCAGGATGAGGTTTGACGCCAACTACGACAGCGATCCCAGCTACGTGGGCTCGTCTCTCAAGCCGATGATATTCTACCATGATGTCAAGGGCTGCAAGCCCGAGTCCGTCGGCGCGTTCACCGAGCACGAGAAATGGGCCGGAGAAGTGTGCAGCTTCCAGAGCGAGCTCTCCGATGATGATTTCGTCCAGCCGGCGGCGCTCTGGAACACCATCGGCCGCGAACCGGGGCACCAGGAGAGAACGATTGGGAATCTCGCCCACCACGTAAGGGGGGTAAAGTACCCCGAACTTCGCAGTGGCGTGTACGGTACGTGCTCTCTGCTTCTCTTGATAAGCTATAGGCCCAAGCTGATCTTGTATAGCTTTGTTTTCGCGCGTCAATGCGAATCTGGGCCAGCGGCTTAAGGAGGTTACCGAGGCGCTGGTGTTTGAAAAGAATGGCGACAACTCGAGGGTGCATCCTCAATAGGTCGATCTCTGTTCCATGCCTCAGGGGTATCTGGCGCTATGAATCTCTCATACCAGCAAAGACGTTGCGGTTGCTGTATGCATAAAGCGTAGTAACGTACCAGTTGTGTGAGGACATGAAATTGGGCCTGTAGAGTCTAACAGAAATAGCAGCTTGATTATAGATGCTGCCATACCATCTAGCCGTACAACCCCTCGTGGTCATGAACCAGGCGCCCCTCAAACCACGTCTTCAAGACTCTGGCTCCAGCGAATTCGCCCTGGCTCAAGTCGCGGTCCACCATGATGAAGTTCGCCTTCTTGCCCACCTCCAGGCTGCCCGTCCGATGCTGCGACCCGACAGCCTCTGCTCCACTCCGCGTGATGACTTCACACAGAATCTCCCCGCCTCGCTGCTTCTTCGACTTGCCCTCTGGGAGAGCAGAGCTTGTCCGGCCGCCGGGGTGGTATTCGAGCTTGTCCACAATCGCGCTTAGCGCCTCAAACAGTCCCGGGTTCTCGGGCAGAAGCCAGTCGGACCCGATCGACATGTGCGCTCCGCTCTGCAGGATCGGGTTGAACGGCCATTTCAGGAGATGCGGCACCTTCTCCACGACCGGCTCGTGGAAGATGGCTGGCGACATCTCGGCTGTGATGCGGGCAGAAGCGAAGCGAGGAACATCGTCTGTCTCCGTCAGCACGTAGCTTTTCTGTACAGACGGGAGAAATTACCTTCATGGACAGCGCTGCAATGTGCCAGCTCATGTCTTGGTCCATCGGGGTTCCCCTGTCGGACCTTTTCGAGGACATCCAGCGCGCCACGGGCGGACCCCTCGCCCGCTACATGGAGCTTGCATGTCATGCCCCTTTGGTCGAATTTGGTCACAGCTTCGAGAAGGTCATTCCAGCCAATGACCATGTTCTTAGCCTCAGGCCGGCCGTCCATATCGAGATCACACTGTGTAAATTCCGGCGGTAGGGGCGCTCCGTCGAGCCAGAACTTGACGAAATTCGTGTGCACATGCTTGCTGGCGAACCCGGCAGCCACATCGAGCAAGCCCGCCAGACTCTGCCGGGACTCCATCGCGAACGTCTCCGGCGCGCAGACAATATGCGTGTAGACATCCAGATCGAGGCGGTTTTCTAGCTCCAGCTCCCGCAGCGCGTGCAGATAGAGCGAGTTGGCGGACGCCTCCTGACACGACGTGATTCCGTAGCGGTGGCACATCCGGATCCCGAACTGCAGGGCTCGCTTTGCGTGCGATAGTGGAGGTACCGGAAGAGTCGAAAACACATTGCTCATTGCGCTCTCCGCCACTTCGCCGGTCAAGCTGCTGTCCGGCCGGCGAATGTAGAACCCGCCCGGAGGATCGGTCGCATGCACCGGGTCGATTCCCGCTTTCTTCAGCCCGGCCGTGTTGAGGAGGATCCGATGGCACGAGACCTCCCTTACGAGGACCGGCTCGTCGGGGTACTTGGCGTCCAGATACTTCCGGTCTGGGATTCCGTCTGGGAAGAAGCTGGCCTGGTAGAAGTTGCCGATCACCCAGTCCCCGGCGACGTTGTGGTAGGAGCAGGCACACTGGCCGAGTATCAGTCTGTCGGCGATGTCCTCCCCCGAATCGAACCCGACGGAGGCCTCGTTCAGGGCCTGCAGGCTGGCTATGAGCAGATGGGTGTGTGCGTCGTGAATGCCCGGCATGACGAACTGCTGACGCAGGTCATAGCAGACCAGATTGCGCGACTTCATTATCTTCACGATTTCCGCCTGGGGACCAATAGCCTCGATGACTCCCGTGGCAGAAACGATGAACGCCTCGGCCCACGGTTGGGCCGGGTTAACCGTGTAGATGCGGCCATTGATATACGCCACTGAATCCTGGGATTGTACGGAGGAAAGCATGCTGACTTGTTGGTTGTCTGGAGTTGTAGAATAGGGACGACGCCTTGGGGTATTTATAACCGGATATCAGTGCGGGATGATTCCGCTGCACAGGGAAGTTGGTTGAGGCATCAACGATCTGCTTAGCCTCTGGCAATGCCTTCGTCCACGGTGCTTTCGAGGAGAGAAGTCATAGGAAGCAGAGGCATGGGGTCAGTACAGCGAGACGAGTACCGGCTGTCGCATCTAACTATTGAACACTGGACGGTTGACACTGGATGGAAAAAAACCGAAGTCGTATTCCTGGGGACTGTCGCCGCCCCTGTTGCATTGAGGAACGACACCAGGGCGGGACAGAGTAGGCCACTGGGTGAGTGCAGGGAGTGTGCTGAGAGCTGGCTGAGTTTACAGGGAACTGGGAGGTTACCAGTGGTGCCTGAGGCTGTTGGTGCCTGAAACTTAACTAACTTAACTAAGTTAGTTACCTTATTTATTTGCCTCAGGCCACAATTTGACTGTTCTGCCTCAGGCTCCCACGATATCAATCCGACTGCTTCAGTTCTTCAACTTCCTCCACCATGGCTTCCAGAACGCCCTACATCTGCCTCAATTGCAGATTCTCCAGCCGATTCAGTCTCCCCGCGCGCCGCCCGTTTACCTCATCTTCTATCTGCCGGGAAGTAATCCGCCCTGCCACCGCTCCCAAGCCGACCCCCGAGGTCAAGCACATCCGCCAGCATGCAGACCTCTACGTCCAGAACTGCTTAGATCGAAACTACCCGTCGCACGCGGAATACCCTCCCAGGATACAACAGCTGTCGGACGAGTCCAGGCGACTCGACCAGGACCTCAGAGCCCCCCGGTCCCGCATCAAGCAGCTGGAACAGACCATCGCGAAGCTCGCGCGCCAGAATGCGCAACAACAGCCCGAGGCAGGCACGGGCTCCAACGAGGAGCTGGCCCGTCTCCGATCCGAAGCCCAGCAATTAAAGGATGAATCGCAGGCAATGACCTCGCGGAAGTCCACCTGCGCCGACGAAATCTACCGTCTCGCCCTGTCCCTCCCGAACCTCTCCTCCTCCGACACGCCTGTCGGACACGATCCTAGACTAGTCAACTACCTCAACTTCGACCCGGAGAACCCCCCGGAATGGGCCGCCCGCCCCGACCCGGCCGGGCGGTCGCACGTCAACATCGGCACCTCCCTCAGCCTCCTCGACTTCACCAGCTCCTCAACCTCCACCGGCTGGGGCTGGTACTTCCTCGTCAATGAGGGCGCGCTGCTCGAGCAAGCCTGATCCAGTACTCGCTCAGCGTCGCCCGGCGCCATGGCTGGAAACCCGTCTCCCCGCCGAGCATCGTCTACTCGTACATCGCCGAGGCGTGCGGGTTCCAGCCGCGCGACCAGCACAACGAGCAGCAGATCTGGACCATCGAGCAGAGCGACAAGGACAAGTCGAAGCCGCCGCGTTCGCTCGCCGGCACCGCCGAGATCCCGCTGGCTGCCATGTACGCCGGCCGCGATATCCCCGCCGCGGAACTGCCGATCAAGCTCGTCGGCGCGAGCCGGTGCTACCGCGCCGAGGCCGGGTCTCGCGGCGTTGACACCAAGGGCCTCTACCGCGTGCACGAGTTCACCAAGGTCGAGCTCTTTGGCTGGTCGGATGCCCCTGAATCCGCCGCTGAATCTGGCAACTCGGATTCAGACGCCCTCTTCTCCTCCCTCCTCGCCATCCAGACCGAAATCCTGTCCTCCCTCAACCTCCCCTGCCGCGTCCTCGAAATGCCCTCAACGGATCTCGGCGCCTCCGCGTCCAGGAAGCAGGACATCGAAGTCCTCTTCCCCTCGCGTCTGCGCCTGGACAACGCCCCAGCGTGCGGGAATCTGGCCGACTCGCCAGCCTGGGGCGAGGTGACCTCTGCGTCTGTCTGCACGGACTACCAGAGCCGGCGGCTGGGGACGCGGGTGCGCGGCGGCGCGTCGAAGGAGTCGCGGTTCCCGCACACGGTCAATGGGACCGCGATGGCCGTTCCGAGGGTTTTGGCTGCTATTCTGGAGACCGGGTTTGATCCTGGCTCTGGGGGGGTGGTTGTGCCGCCTGTTTTGAGGAGTTGGATGGACGGGTTGGAGGTTATTGGGAAGAAGTAGGTGCAATGTCATCTAATCTCTTGTCTATAGACTTAGATAGAAATCATCTGCATTAGGGGTATACGAAAAGCAGTATTCCACCGATATACAAAATAGGGTACAGCCAAAAGAAAGGAAAAACCATAACCATAACCATAACCATGACTTCGTAGCGCATAACACAATCAAATCATGACAGGTCCTCTGCCAAACAGTCCCCCGTCCGAATCATATCTCGTCAAATATCCAAAGATGCAAGGCAACTCACTCCCACGGAAGGTCCTCGTCTACGACACGGGTACAGGTCAAATACGGAAGCCCCGGCTCGACGCCGTGATCCCCCTGCTTCAGCTCGAGTTCCAGGAAATTGCGCATCAGCGGCTTGACAATGTCCCTGGCCAGGCGCTTGATCTCGTCCATCTTGCGCTCGACGCGCTTCAGCACGTCGCGCGTGTACAGCGGGTCCGAGGACGGGGTTGGGTGGACTTTGAGGAAGCGCTTGAGCTCGTCGTGCGAGAGATAGGCCTGCGTGGAGGGCGAGCCGATGAGGCGGTATACGCGGGATGGGGAAGATGAGTCCTGGGAGCGGTTGGCAGCCGATTGAGGAGGGTGTCGATTAGATCCGGGTTGATGGTTGTTTGGGGACGAGTTCTTGAGGATCGGCGCCGGCCGCGGAGTGGTCATTTCGACGAACCATTGCCGGAACAGGGACACGGCGAGCCAGTCCAGATACGCGTTTGTTGGGCTGACACGCTCGCCGCGCGAGGTTGTGAGCGTTAGTCGGAAGAGCTTGGAGTCCACGCGCGCCTTCATGTCCTCCAGATCGTCGACTTTGTCTTCGATGATCTCGAAGACGGACTTCGGAAGGCAGGTGTACGGGGCGCTGCGGAGGTGCGAGGCTGCCGCGGGCCATTGGCCGACGACGTGGATTAGGGCTTCGGAGAATATAACGCGGCTGCGGGCCAGGTAGCCCAGTTTGAGGTAGCTGGGCGGGTATTTTGCAATCTGCTTAAACAGTCGTGATCCGAACCCAAGCAGGTGGTGGTCCACTCGCGGCCCGGTCACCGGTAAGGCGTCGTACATGTCTGCCAGGGCAAGGAGAGACTTGCACTCGGAGTATGCCGTCGCGATGTTGACGTTGTTGACGGCGGGCGGGTAGTTGTAGAACAAACGGAAGAAGTTCTCGTAGTCGCGGATGATGGGGTCCATGTCCGGAGCTTCCTTGTCCGCTGTGTGAGGCAGGTCCAGTGTCGTTTGCATCCCTGCCAGGTTCGCCATGGATCGGAAGAAGCCCGTCTGCGTGCTCGAGGGTTTGGTGGTCAACGACGGAGGCGGGGGGAGCTTGCCGCGTCCAAACCCCGACGAGAAACTCGGTTGCTGGGCAGGTTAGCGACGCCGGAAATCTGGCCATTCAAATGATTCCAACAAACCTTTTGAACGAGGACTGGCTCTTCATCGTCAGCTTTACTCTCCCAGTCGAGCTCGTACCTCCATCGCTTCTTGTCGGATATGTGTGAGATCGCCCCATTATCCGACTGCGCAAGGGTTGACCCGTTGGATAGCGACGACGACTCGCTAACCCGCGACAGAGCCCCCTCTTGCTGGGGCGGCGGAGCTTGTCGCGACCATTCCTCGCTCGTTGATGCTTTGAAGAACCCCGAGCACTGGGCCAGGATCAGCCGATGCAGCAGATATCGCCGCTCCTGGGCCCCGGCGCGAATCACAATTTCGACGTCGCCTGTGTGGGAGAAGACGGGGAAGTCGTTCTGGGGCTGGTGAGAAGAGCCGCCATGGTGAGAGCGGCCAGAGCGATGTCGACGGCCACGGTGGGAATGGCGCGACACGACCGAGGTGGTGCTTTCGGCTGGCGCTGAGCGATCTAGGACTTGGGCCTGCGAAACCATTTCGGTGCTGGACGAGCATGCAGTGGACAGGCGCGAGGACGTGAGCGCGACGAGACGCTGAAGCGACCGGCCCAGGACAGGATAAGCTGGGTATTGTAGCGGAGTGTGTTTATTGTGGAAATCGACTCCGGCTCCCCGCAGCGGGTTTCAGGACAACAAGTTTATCGATAGCAGATTGACGATCGCAGAAAGGCTGGTGTTCCAGGCGTCGTGTTGCACGGAAATGCGACTCGAGAACGAAAGAGACAAAGATTCGGAAGAGGCCACCGGCCTGCATAAATAAACAAGAGGCAGGCAGGCAGGCAAGTAGGAGGAGGAAGAGGAAAGGAAGAGAGAAGAAGAGGGAGTCTCCAGAGTAAATAAAGACAGTACTAAGTCACATTCCAGCTGAACCCGGTCGATGGTGGCAAATATACTTACTGCAAGGAACTTCCGCTAGCTCTCTACAGACCATGAGTCTGCCAGTCTTTGCTTCCATTCTCTAGCAGGAGTATCGCTCTTGTTCCCCCCAACGACCAGAAATGGCCCTGTTTCCTGGGACATGCCGTGTCGTATTGTATTGTAATATAATATAACATGTTATTTACACTAACCCAATTAGGTGTGGCTACTGACTCGGCGTTGTGCAACATCACGTGCCTGCATAAAGCCCGTTCATAACTCCTCTCTTCCACTTCCCTCCTCCACTGCACTCCCACCACCACAACAACCAGCTATCCGCCCCGTTCAGACGACTAATGCACCTCCTCGCCTGCCAGTCACTTTGATACTCACTGTCAACAATGGTCACTGCCCTACCACACGTCTTGAGCGGCTATCCTCAGAAGCACAAACTACGGCTTACTTCTGAGCCATGACCAAAGGTTGCTACACCTGCCGTCGCCGTCGCATCGTCTGCGACAATGGCCTGCCCACCTGTCGAAAGTGTCGAGATGCCGGGAAGGAATGCCTGGGTTATCAGAAGCCTCTTGTCTGGGTCAAGGGCGGCGTGGCGAGCCGTGGGAAGATGATGGGTCGTACCTTCAACGATGTGATGACAACCGATAACGACCAGGACACCGGGACCTACTCTGTATCAAGTGCCAGATCGGACCTGCCGACAGACACATCCAGCTATGAACAGACATGGCTGGGCGATGTTAACTGCGGGGCGGTTCGACCTGTATTCGGAGCCGGAAGAGCAGAGGATGATGGAAGCTTGGTTGACGCCGAGATCACCGCTCCTATGGAATACCTCCCTACCCCCTGGGGCTTGGTTGACCCTCTGCTCAAAGATCTCAGTCCTCTTTCTAGATTCTATATCTACCATTGTATGCTCCCTTGATCTGGGAAAAGTGAACATGCTGACTCGTCAAGATAATCAGAATCTGGTGGGTTATCTCGTACTGTATCCTGGCTTCCGAAACCCGTTTCGTGATCTCACGTCCTTAGTGGACGACTCCCCTGTCCTAGCTCATGCTCTCTCTGCCACCGGGGCTCTACACTATGCGCTTCTCTACCACGAAGAGTTCTCCCCGGTCCCATTATCACCAGACGGTTCCTCCGCCACCACGCTGTCTCTGCAAGAGCTCGAAAGCGCTGTGACGAACTCCGTGACGCGGCGCCCGGCTTCGAAGGTATACGAACACTTCTTGGCCTTTAAGCAGCGTGCACTGCGTCAATTGTCGTTGGACATCTGCGATCCCGCAAGGCAAAACGATGACAGAACCGTGGCGGCAATCATTGTCCTGGCTCTCGTGGACGCCATCGAATCCGGCGGCGGAGCGTGGAAATACCACCTGGAGGGCGCGAAGAACCTATTGAAGTGTCGCGAGTACGGACCCCATGCGGGCCATGCGCGGGAGATAATGCACAACACATTCGCCATTGACGGATGTCTCATGTGAGTTACCAACTACATCCTCTGCCGAACTAGACTGACGTACCCAGCATCCAGCTCATGGGTTCCACGCTCTCGCGACCCGGCACCCTCTCGAAGCCCTTCTACTCCTCATCCATGGGCCCCGAAATCCTCAAACGCCTAGAACAAACCTCCTGGGTCGGCTGTCCGGCCTACCTCCTCGACGTTATCTTCTTCGTCCATACCCAATGGTATCAAGACGTCGACCCAATCACGGCCCCCCAGCCAACAATGGTCTTCACCTCGTCCTTCCAACCCGGCAACGCCGCCCCCATCCAGTCCCCAGCCGCCGTTCTGCAGCACATCCAAGCCTTCGACCCGATCGCCTGGGCCCAGGAGATGCAGTCCTGTCTGTACCTCACTGACCTCTCTGCACGCATCACCCTGGCCACGATCTACAAAGCCGCCGTCTACCTCTACGCCAGCAGAGTCCTATCCCGGCCGCGCACTTCGCCTTCAGTCTCAAGCTCTCCCACTGCCACCACCACCACCACCGTTACTTCCCCAGTTCCATCGCGCTTCACCCTCCCCGCAGACCACAAACCCACGGCCGACGCGCTCGTGCACCAACTCTCGCTCATCCCCCGCGCAGACCCGCACTTCAAATGCCTCATCTGGCCGACGTTCATCGCGGGTGCTGAATCAACGCATCCGTCCCAGCGCCCGGCCATCCTGAACCTCCTCTCCACGCTCTTCTACGCCATCACCAGCGTCAACGTCCGGAACGCCGCGTGGGTGCTGAGTCTGATGTGGCGGAAGCAGGATCTGAAGCGGGAGGAGGCTGCGGGCTATGGTGGGGAGGAGGGCGGCGACTTTGACTGGATCCAGGAGTTGGATGATTCGCGGATTGACTGGCTTTTTATTTGATTCTGATTCTGCCTCTGCCTCTGGGTCTTGGTTCTGTAGTTATAATGTAGATACTTGTGCATCAGCTTTGGACTGGTATGTACTCGAGTTCCATTCCTATTTATCCACAGGCATACATACATACTGTCCTGTACGATACTGGTCGAGGCTGACGTCCAAAGACCAGAAACCAAAACAGCACCGTCATCCAAACCAAGGAAAAATCTGGATTGAAAACAGGGCTCGAGAAGACTGTGTCGCGGAGGAACCGCCTGAAGAAAATCGAAAAGAGCATCGAAAGAAGGGGGAATCAATTCAACTCGAAAGCACGCTGAACTGATCGACCAACCAAGCAGGAAGCAAGGCGCATACCTCGACAGTCTTCAGCAAATGGCTCAGTGTGAAGTATATATTTAGCCAGACAGATACAGACAGATAAACGAATACATGCTCCTTCCGATCTAAATGCACAAGCTCAATCAAACAACACGCTCATCGCTGCTAATGCAGGCAAAGACGAGGAATTCGAAACAAACATGCGATGGAAATCCTCCAGATGCAATGCGACAAAGGAAAAAACGGTATCCGGCTAAGGCCGTCAAACTCGGTTGGTATAATATCGACAATAAACTTGAAACCAGAGCAAATGACGCCCACCAAGAACCCATGGAGCAATTAAGTCAACGAGGGAAGAGAAGAAGATTGCACTCGAGAATGAGAGGAATATGACTGCCCTGTTGCGCGAGCGAAAGCAGCGAGAACAGGCATTCAAAACCTAAAAAACTGCAGACAACCCATTCCTGGAATGGCGCCTGCTAAACCTCTTCTTCCCCTTCGAAGAGTCAGAATCGGTCGGTTGGGGTTTGACAAGTGTGCTTCTCCCTGCGGGGACACCCTCTGCCAACATGTCCGAGTTGCGGTCCAATGTATTGGCATGACTCGATAACCCAGATGAAATCTCACGGAATGCGTCTTCTGCCGAATCCGGTACGTCGTTCTCCGCAGCCATCTCACGAGCCCGATCTAATGTATCCAGCCATTCCTGAGCGGACATGGCCGTGGTGCCGATGTTGTTCGAGGGCTTAGGGTTCTCGAAGACAAAACGTTTGTCCATCTGCACCAATGTCATTAGAAATGCACTTGAAGGGGTGATGCGACAACATACCGTATCTACAATCCAAGATGAGAACCCTTTCGAATCCGTCGTGGTCCGGTAATGCGTCCCCGGAGCAAGAAGAGGGATTTCGAGTTTCGCCTTCTTTTCATCGCCGCCGGCCGCTACCATGATTATGCGAGCAGACGAAGTGACCATAACCAACCGCTGTCGCTTCTTGGTTGCGCTCGCCCCAAAAAATCGTGAAAATTTCTTTGGCGCTTCAATCTCGCCATTCCCGTTCTTTGCGGAGCTGTGAGGGGCTGGAGAAGACAAAACCACCAAATTACCGAGCTTCAATATCCTTTCATTGTTCTTGGTCAAGACGGGCGACCATTCAATATCGACCTGGCTTGGCGGCGGCAGTTCCGTCACAAGCCTCGGCACTGCTCTAGAACCAGCATTGGTATTGTTGGATGGCGCGGTTGAGATGCTCGGAGGGAAACTGTCGGCGTCACTCCCGTTGAGCTTGATGGGCTCGCGCGGCGGCGGGGTGTACGCCTTGAGCCTCGGTGCTTTCCGTTTCCAAAGGTCCAGGCCCCATGTTACCCCGTCGAAGAATTCATGGTTCTTAATGTGCTCGATTTGCAGACGTCGCGCTGGGTCAAGGACCAGCAAGCGCTCGACAAGATCGCGGGCAACAGCAGGGAAGCCAATCGGAAACTCGTAGTCGAGTGCGACGATCTTCTGAAAGGTCTGGTACTCGTTGCCGGCTTTGAAAGGCGGACGACCTGCCAGAAGCTGGTATATGATGCAACCAAAGGCCCATAGATCGCTTGCCTTGCAGGCATTTTTATCATTCAGAAGTTCCGGGCTGACATACTCTGCCGTCCCGACAAACGAACTAGCCCGCTCCTCGTCAGGGAGGTCTGCCGAATCCAGCGGTGGCATCCCGCTCGAATTCAGGTCAGGGTGTCTCTGACCCCTGAGGATCTTTGCCGTTCCAAAATCAGTGATTTTGACGTACATGTGGCTGTCCAATAGGACATTCTCGGGCTTCAGGTCACGATGGATAACGCCGCGTTTATGCATGTAGTCTATCGTGTCCAAGATTTGGGCACCGTAAAACCTCGTGCACTCTTCATCGAAACTGGACATTCGTTTCAGGACGGCCAGCAATTCGCCGCCTTTGCAGAGATCCAACACAAAGTAGAGAGATCGTTCATCCTGGAAGGTATAGTACAGTCGAACAATCCCGGGGTGGTCCGTAAGTCGGTTCAAAGTGTCTTTTTCAATGTTGACGTACTTCACCTTCTTCTCCTTGATGATATGTCGCTTGTCCAGTATTTTAATGGCGTATTCCTTTAACGTCTGGCGGTCCGTCGCGAGTACAACAGTACTATACGAACCCTCACCAAGAGTACTTCCAAATGAGAAATCACGGACGCCTTTTTTGATGTACCGTGAGACTGGCTTCCCGTTGGCATCGATATCCTGCCTCACAGACACAGCTGCGCCACGCTCCTGCCATTCTTCGCTGCTGGCAAGAGGGCCATTCTCCATCGCATAAGGGGAGCTGGAAAGTTGGGACGGGCCTCCGCTGCGAGGTTGAGCCCGGGAAGACTGACGCATGAGCATGGGGCCATTGCCGGCGGGTATCCTCGCCGTTCGGTACGATCGGTCACTGTGGCTGCTATCGCGAGATGGGACCCCGGCCTGTAGAGCTGCAGATCCACCTCGCGATTCTATACGGGCTTGGTTTTCAGATGCGGACGATGCAGCGGAATCGGTACGAATTCGATACGAGCCCTCACGAGATACTAACGGAGATGCGGACCCATTCGCATAAAAGGCTGACAAAGGACGAGAGGAAGGAGCGGGGGTAGACTGTGGCTGTGTCATGTACGGAGTGTGGTGCGGTGTCTGGTGCGGTTGAGAATCGTGAGGAAGAGCAATGGACGATCGATTGTCAGCCGGCGTCTTCGAGTGAGGACCGATGGATGCGGAGGAAGGAGTAGGTCGAGAATCATCGTTCGAAGTAGGTAACGAGGATTGGCGCGGTCTCGAGGTAGAGGTGGCCGGCTGAAGGGCGGGAGTTGGTTCAAGCGACTGGTCGGACCTCACGGGTGCATGAGTGGCCGAGGCTGACGTTCGCACATCTTCAGGTAAATTCAACGAGTCATCGGGATTCGCAATGCGTAAACCACCTAGTGATTGGGACAGGCTGAGGTCTCCCTCCATGGCGGGCAG